>OZ025275.1:6636388-6868888 GCA_964019165.1 Mastigias papua | reverse complement strand
GAACAGTTTTATTTAAAGTTGAAATTATAAATCTTTTGTGAAAAGGCGGTGTTAAACTGGTAAATAAATCACTTAATATAGCGCAGTTTTGATGTAGTATCTTCAAGTACGCTTCACAGTTCCTAAAAGGCTAGCATATCCGTGTAAAAAATATTAAAAACAATTGTTTTAACCAATTTAGTACATTAGTTTGAACAAATAGTATTCATTATTTGTGATAATGATAAGAATTAAGTCTCTTATGGTAAGTAGTTATTGGTAATGGAAGCTTTTGGTTATATTTGCAGTTCAAATCTCTGTATGGAAGCTACACTTCCTATACGTAATATATATATATATATATATATATATATATATATATATATATATATATATATATATATATATATATATATATATATATATATATATATATATATATATATATATATATATATATATATATTACGGCGTAGCGTTGAATTCCGTGATACAGTGCTCAATACCTGGATGGTAGAGCTTTACAAAGTAATAGAAGAAAACGGCAAATAAAACTACCATTTCATCCCTACAAGCCTGTTTCGTGGTTGCCCACTCATCAGGGGATAATATAAGAATAAATGATACCATCGTTTAAATGCGAAGAAATTCGATTAATTAAAGTTAGTTCTAATACGTTAGTCGAATGTCAACGGTCAAGTATTGCAGATCAGAGATTTGTTTCTATGGCGACACGATGATACTAGTTCATTCCGTTTGTTCAGGGTAGAAAGATCCGGTCGGCAGATTATGAAGAACTTTTCTTTGAGACATAGGTTGCATCGTTTGGTAGAACTGTTGTAGGGTTGGTGTGATGAGAGGATGCGACTAACGTATTAGAACTAACTTTAATTAATCGAATTTCTTCGCATTTAAACGATGGTATCATTTATTCTTATATTATCCCCTGATGAGTGGGCAACCACGAAACAGGCTTGTAGGGATGAAATGGTAGTTTTATTTGCCGTTTTCTTCTATTACTTATATATATATATATATATATATATATATATATATATATATATATATGTGCGTGTGTTTATATATATATATATATATATATATATATATATATATATATATATATATATATATATATATATATATATATATATATATATATATATATATATATATATATATATATATATATATATATATATATATATATATATATATATATATATATATATATATATATATATATATATATATATATATATATATATATATATATATATATAAATATACCGTTGTTAACCGACGGTCGCGTATGACAGTATGGTGTAACTTTTATTATTATTCTTATAACGCTCCATTCAATTCTCGAGCACTTTAGTGTTGTAAAAGATGCAGTTGAGGTATCGCCTCTCGTTCTTATATACATGTATATGTATGCATGTATGTATGTATGTATGTATGTATGTATGTATGTATGTATGTATGCATGCATGTATGTATGTATGTATGTGTGGTATGTATGTATGCATGTATGTGTGTGTGTGTGTGTGTGTGTGTGTGTGTGTGTGTGTGTGTGTGTGTGTGTGTGTGTGTGTGTGTGTGTGTGTGTGTGTGTGTGTGTGTGTGTGTGTGTGTGTGTGTGTGTGTGTGTGTGTGTGTGTGTGTGTGTGTGTGTCTGTGTGTGTGTGTGTGTGTGTGTGTGCGTGTGCGTGTCCGTGTGCGTGTGCGTGTGTTTGTGTGTATGTGTGTATGTATGTGTGTATGTATGTATCTATGTATGTTTATGTATTGAACAACGGATATATTACCAATTGGAAATGTGAGAAGCCTGACCTGGATGTAGAGTTTTTAGAAAACTAGAGAAATCTTTATCTCTAGAGCCTGATAAGTCCTCAAACTGTTTTTATCTTGATTTCTTATCAGTAATTGTTATCTGTAATATGGATTTTTACTTCCCTATCTATGAACAGTATGTCATATGAGGAGCTTTCAATAATTCAGTATGTCATATGAGGAGAATATTTGATCATTAGATTTTATAGGGTGTTCACAATTTTATCCTAAATATTGGCTTTCTCTTGCAAAAATATAGTGCTTTGATTACGAAATTGACTAGTATATCAAACAACTTGAAGTTCACTCTATCTACTTAACCTTTCTTTCATACAAATTATAACTTAATTAGCTTTCTTACAATGTACTTCACTCATACAATTTACAACTTGTCTGCTTTCAAATCTAACATCAGCAAATTTGACCTCATCTCTTTTTCCACTTGACCTTTCTTTCTTCCTTTGCCTGGGGCTATGTTCTAAGCCTAAGGGCTTTCCCCGACATAACATACTCAAAAATAAACTATATGGACAAAGTTTTATTATTGTAGAAATTATGAAGAGTGTACCTAAATCGGTGACAAAGTCTACACATCTGAAAGATTTGCTTGAAAGCGATGCTGTTAGTCGTTCCAATTATGACTGTAAGTGGTATACATTGTCTTAGCATTCAAAACATTGCTGTAGCTGATTTTTGTCCTGCTACATGGATGTTGTAAAAATATAATGGCGTACATGAAGATGTATTTTACATAAGTAGAGATGGGCTGTCTACATGTGATACCATATGCTTTTCCTGTGTATCGTCAAGTATAGTTTGGTGCTTAAAGGGGCCCAACTAACCTTGAAATACTGTTGTTCAGTAGCTAATTGTTACGATTTGAAACTCAGAAAAGACAGGAATTTATTGAATGTTTGATTAAGGCGAATCTTGATGTATTCCGTAGATCTAGAACATGGGGTTTTAGCTGACATTCTCTTGCTCCTCACTGTTGGGTATTACTGATGTTTTTGATTTGGTGTAGGAAAAAATTTGGTTTTTACGAGTAGTTACTTGCATTGCTGTATGTATCTATTTGCTGTGCAAAAGCTCTCTTACATTTTCTGCATGTTTTCAATATACAACCCCCTAGTTCATCCTCATAGCTATTTAGTGACTGGCTGCAACTTGTGCATTTCTGCATGGCAGTTTTTCCTGCTTTATTTCCGAGGATGGATTAGGATATGTGCTTAAGATAAATATTGACATACTCTCAATGATTTATGCAAACTATATTGTTCATTATATTAGAACAATATTATTCCGATGAGCTGTTGGGTCCTTGGAATTCCATGTATAGTTTATGAACGTTAATAAAGCATTCGGAAAGTGACCTTTTTGATTACTGTGTTGTCAGTATTTCATTTCATTTTTAGTTTTTCATTTTGAAATGATTTAGGAGGGTAGCCCTTCAGCAACTGCTGATTTACAAGGGGGCTCTCCTGGGTGGTGCTATTCATTGTAAGCCAAAGGTTATCAATTAGCTACTAAATCAATCAATCACCTGTTCAATTAATCATGAATTCATTCAGCTATTCCGTTAGTTCATGGATTTTTGAAGACATTGAATTTGAGTATTTAGCTATGTTTCATTTCAGATTGTTATGAAGGTGCACGGCCCCTTCCTACCAAGAGTTACAATGTAATGTCTGTGGAGAGAGATAGAGAGAAGACTAGATCTTTGCCTGATAGTGAACCTTTAATTGGTACAGTATTTTTAATTGTAGCTTTCTTTTCTTATTTGTCTTCCGTGAGGAGCTGTGTCGTTGTGCAGTCTATATTACATTTGAACCACTCCTCAAAGAGCAACGAATGGATTCGAGTTTGTTATCACTGATCCAAAATGTTAGAGTATACTCTACAATGATCAATTTCACTAGACCATTAATTCCTTAAAGTTTTAGCTTCTCTCCTGTTTTGCTAACTCTGTCACACTTTTTATTTTTATTTTTCCGCCATTTTGAATCTATACCAAAGGCTTTATAAATTACTTTCACCGTCACTGGACATACTCACTCGTTTGATAATTGGTAACTGTCGCACAAAACAGTCCGACAATGCAGAAAAGTCTCATATATCTGGTTGGCCTTCTGTTAGGGGGAACTTTACCCCCTTTCCCCCAGCCTCTGTGCAACTGCATTGATTAAACTGTGAATGGTAAGTCACGCATGCTTTGCACTGTAGATCATACTACCAGCTAGAGCAGTGGAAGTGATCTTTAGTGTGAAGGAGGGGGACATTTGAAGGTTCATAGCTTCTAAATATTATCAGTTATCACAATGATTTTACAAATGTCGATTATGCTATTGTATTAAGTGGCTTTCAAATCTGAATTGTTAGTACCTTTCATTTTGTTCTTGTTTTGCATCAAAGGGACCAGCATGCACCAGTTTTAACTTCTTTTGAGTCCCTCAGTGAAAAATCCAATCATTTGCCAAAATTTATGAAATACTTATGACCGTAACGAGAGCTATTCCAGGTCTTATTGTAAGCATCCTAATTTACCGCATTATCCGTAGACTTATGCGGATAGGCAGAATTCTTAATGGGTCATATTCAATAAAATATAAACTACTTGTGGTTTCACACGCCTGTAGTAAATTTGTTTTCACGAAATTTGGTTTAAGTCGCAGATTTGTATCAGTTCAAAAAAGTTTAGTCCAATTAGAATTGGAGTTCACAATAGCAATATGTTTGCCACTAACGAAAAATGCATGTAGTACACAGTAGGGAACATACATTTATGACGTCCACAGAAAAATATTGAAAATATGACCCAAGACCCCTCCATCCGAAAACGTCCAAGCTTTGTCGAATTGCATGAGCCTCCCCTTTTTATGGACGTCCACGTCTTTTTAGTAACTCGCCAACTGGCCATAAGTTCAAATGGCATAGAGATAAAGTTAGATACTATTGCTGAAAATTTTGCCATATCACATGTCATTTCCAATATATTTATATATTCATCTGTGTCAACACTTACAATTTCACAACAAATTTCTAGTTTAAGTTGCCGAACCAATTGCAAATCTTTGCCAGAAAGCAAACAAGTTATAGGGACTATGTGCAAATGACATTTTTATAAATGAGAAGTGAACAAATGTGTATGCCCACATTTAGTATTGGGCCATCCCTCTTCCCTCCTGCACCATCCATGACCATCTACAATGTACGATCAGTTTTATTGACTACCTCCCCCTCCATTTGGACGTAATACCACCTAGGTGAAAGAACATTTAATGGAACGGTGGAGTAATGTCACAGAATATTCTTGGTAATGTCATAACAACATAGGATAGCAGATAGAAAATGCAGTAAAATTTGAAAAACACGCCATGCTTTAGTAACATTATGAAGCATTGTGTAAAAAAAAATATCAAGTGCGTAAGGAGAAGGCAATCATTCGAAGGAGTACTAATTTGAAGCGATGTTTTAGATGGTGGGCTCATTCGGATTTTGCGCGCCTTCGAAGAGTACGTTCTATTGAGGAAGGGGAGCTCTGTCAAGGACGTACGACAAACCCCTGATATATGACACATTTAATCCCAACATGGGGAACCTATGACAGCTACCTACGTATTTGAATCCAAGGCAATCTTATTCCAATTTGAAATTATAAATCTTTTGTGGCAAAAGGCGTTGTTGTATTACATGTGAGTAACTACAGTTCGTTAGCCTCAAATGGTGTACTAATCTGATATTTTTAGGTGGTGGTCCTGAACTGCCGAAACCACCAAGTATACCCAAAGGACGACCGTTTGGTTTGTATTACATATTTACTCTCTTCGTCATACGGTGTGTTGATTAGTCAATTGATGGAAGTGGTTGTGTATATAAGAATATTCAAGTTTTGTTGTAGTTATGAGAAGTAAGTATTTGGTGGTAATCTGTTGTCGATAGGATGGAATGGGATAAAATGGGTTGTTGGGGAACAGCTGGCCGATATAGAATATTCTTCAAGTGCTAATTTGTCATATGGAGCCATTGCAGTTGATGATATGCTGCACCTCTATAACACAAGCCAGTTTGTTTAGCTCTTGCACTTAGGCAACATAGCGGGTAAAACCGGTTGAACGTCTGGTAACAATATTTTGAAGCATTTTAAACTTATGGCTGTTCTGGAAACGCAACAGCAGAGATCTCCCGCTGGATTTTTTGTAGGTAGTTTATAACCATATTTTTAAGATTCTGTCGTTGATGGTTCATTCTTTTGTAAAAACCTGAGATTGGTTGTATCTTTATAGGAGGAGCGAAATGGGCCACACTTTAAAAGTTTACTAGTTTAGCACTTTGGGCATTCTGAACTGCACTATTATTGGGAATACATTGAAACCATCATAATAGTGTGTAGGATGCCTTTACAGGGCACGTTTAGGGGAATGCAATTCATCTGTTATTCTTATCCATTGTGAATTTGAGACATAGCTGCAAATTTTGTATCCAGTAGTGTTTAAAGAGTTAACAAATTCGTTTCCTAATATTTTGACACTTGCAACAAAGTATTTGTACCATTCAGTATATATTTTTCAAGATGCAGTGTCATATTCTGGGCTTGTTCATTCTTTCGACTTTGTGACCCACTTTATCCCATTACAATTTTCTAGAAATCAGTCCGACCCTAAGTACACATAGGTGCTCGCCTTTCAAAGTACGAAAAATTAAACAAAGTATATTTTACAATTGACCAATATTCAATTGTAATTTTTGCATAAGGAAGTCCAGTCAAAGATTTCCATTTCGCTAGGAAATTACTTCGATGGTTCGAGCCGATCCTTCTTATCATATTTGGGATACTCGCTGACTGTCCACCCACTAGCAAATGGGTAACTGGTGGCAATACTTTGGGAATTCAGAGGCGGCAAGGAAAGAACTAACCACCCAGCCTCCTTAGGATGCCAACTGCTCAGAATAATTGTTCTCTCTAAACAGGACTCTACAACGTACGGAATTCTATATAGGAGTAACGGTTACCTTTGCCCTAATTGGTATAGGTAGCTGTATGTTATTTCTCCTTTTCTAGTCTCTATATGGAAGCTAGACAGTATAGATATGCAACCTTATATCAACTAGACATTCTCTTGACATGCCTCATACTTTGTCGTATAAAAGAATAGTTTATTAGAAAGTAGTGCTCGAGCACTCAAAAATGTTAAGAAAGTTCTATATTGGGCGTCTGAGATCTAGAAAAGTCTATAAGTTTATGTGTATTTAAATTTCCAATTTTAGCGGAAGCCAACTATCTAGTTTGCATAGTCTATATAGGTTCTATGTGTTTACTTATGTACTCCAGTATCATGCTTATGAAGTGCCTGTTTGACTCTGTAATACCATAGTTATACACAATCTCAAAAGTTCTTACTAAGACACGTTGTAACAAAATTTAGTTCTGAAATTATATAAAAAGTAAGACAGTTTCAATACTAAACCAAAAAGATTTCAAATAAAGAAACATGAATGCTTAACTAATATGAAAGTTGTAGTTGGCATTTCTGTACTATCATTTCGTGCCTACTGATCTAAATGCCTGTCATTATTGAAGAATGAGTAAAGTACATTTATGAGATATGGAAATTTTCGCCTTGATGCACGTTTTTGAGACAGATGCCACAATCGTTATCTGTAGAACCTAGGAATTTATCATAATTTTTGTCTTCTGATTTGATAGCGATATATGTAGCCTGTAAATGGAAACTTTGCTTCTCGTTTCTGTGAGTAGTATGTCACGTACGAAGATGAGAAAATTTTAATCGTTAGATTTTAAGGCGTGTCCACAAGTATTCACGGATTTTGGCTAATTTCTTTATGGAAGTTGACTAGTATGTCAAACAATATGAGCAGAGTTGTATTGTTGCAGGAATGATGGTGAGTGCAAAGTCTGAACCTTCGAAAGGTTTGTTTGATAACGCAGATGATGATATGAACATGGACATTGGTAAGTGGCAGCCTCGTTTTAGCATTCAAGGCATTGCAAATTAAAATGAAGTTCACGTTTGTCCTGCTACATGGATGTGCTCTAATTCAAATAAAGCAATTGTACTTTGTGATTTGTTGCCCTGCCAAAGCTGTCAAAATTCCATGATTTGCAAAGTATTATTTACTGGAGACCTACCTGGAGCAATTTTGAAGTACGCAACATGTAGTCCGTTGTTTAAATATAATATTGGTTGCTAGTTATGGAACTAATGAGATTTCAAATATTGATCATGCTTTGTATGAGTGAGCCCGGCAATCAAATAGCATGTCGAAATTTTTGTTGCAGGAACATATGAAGCTCCTGCGCCACCCACAAGAAAGGCAATGAATGAATTTCCAATAACGACAGAAGAAAGCAAGAGTGCAGGTAAATGAAAATATTTCTCCTTGTTTATGGTTGTGACCACTTAATTTTACACAATATTTTTATCTTTGAGTCTTTATTTTCCAATTGTAAGGTGTAGTGCATTAGGGAAACAATTATTTTTCCACTGGCACTGTATTCAGGAAATTTTTTTAAGTCCTTTCTACACTAGCAGACTCAATCAGAGGGTCATGTTTGCTTCCACATCTACATTTGCCAATATATTGCCTTCGTTCTAAGCAGAACCTTATCGTCAGTTGCTACATAGTCAATGTCTGTTAGCGATTCAAGCATCTTTTTAGTCATATGTGGTGCCTTTTTGTAATTGTAATAATATATAGAATATTTGCTACATGTTGTATATAAAGATTTTATTGAACTCAGTATTAGTCTTATCTCTTAAGTGCATTGTCATCTACCATAATGGGTACGATTATTTGTTGAAATAATGTTTTCAAACCATCATCTTTTTGTTTAAAAGTCAAATGCAGTTATGCAATGAAGATTATCTTAGGAAGAAATTTGAAGAACGCTTCTTTTATTTGTATTTGTTCTTTGACTATACTTGGATTGTTACAACTACAAGTATTTCCTTACTGTGTTATGATCTTACAATTTGGGCATTCCTGTTTATTTAACGTTAAACTACTCATTAAAATGAAAAACAACGTCCCAACCCCCCAGGTATAATTGTGCTTGTTGCGTAATGGCTTTAATCTAATGCATATAGGTATAGTGATAAATGTATACCAACAACAGGCAACTTGAAAAGGTTTGCAGTATTAGTACAGAAGAAGGCATTGTAAATGCTGTAGAAACAATATATGCTGTAAAGTAGGATCTATTTAGCAGTGAAATATGCCAAATGCATCTTTTAATTGGCAACTTGCAATTTTTGTATTATAGAGAACCTTGCTAACACAGACTAAATGAAGCCTGTGATATTAAATTTGTTGGTAATTTGCCCTTCCGTTTCTAAATTACTGTATCCATTTTGATTTAGCGGACTCTGGACGTTTTTCAGGAAAGTTAAGCAAAGAAGGATTCATCTTGGATGTATTCGTTCTGAGTTTGTTGTGATAATTCTAAAACTACATCGAATTATGACCCTGTTGTCAATAGTTTTGACAAGAGGTTATTAATGATGAAGCACACCGCGATCCTCTTGTTCCCAATAATTAACATGTTCCATTTCATGACCCACCAGCCACGACATGTGATTTGATACGATAAGGAAGTCATTTACTGAAACCATACTGTTCAAGTTCCTTATTTAGTAGTGGTTTGCTGCATCGTGCAACATTTTTTGTAGCGTGCGCTTTTGTTATTTCAATACATATATCAGTGATGTGCAGCTTTGAAATGTCACCATTTTAGATATAACAAATTGCACCAGGTTTATTACATAATTTCTGCAACACTCCAGTTTATTATTCCAAGCTTGGTCTTTAAAGTCACTATACTATTTTCCCAGATTTTATCCAGTTTCATAAAGCTGCTTTAGCTAGATCTACTTTTGTTTTGATTTCTTTCTTTCATTTTCTTGGTACTGCCAAGGTAATCAAAGATCTTGCTTGTTTTCCTACCTCGTTGTCAGCTAACAAGTTGCATTTAGGTACTGTAATTTTCTTCGAGATGACCTTACTGTAAGTCTTTTTACAATTTAGCGACAAACCCTTTTGGAATTTTCGCTAAAAATAATTTATAATAGCTTCTTCGAATCTTGTTCTGATTTTACCAGTAATGCTGTATCATATGTATACCTTAAGTTTGTGGTGTTGTGCTCACCTTTGCTCAGCTCTTTTTCTGTGGCTGAGTGTATGAGAATCAGTTCGATATAGTTATTGAACAAGTCTATAGACATAACGCAACCTTGATATACGCTTCTTTGTATTTTCGTATATTCGGTAAGGTCACCACTAGCGCGAATATATACACTTTGATTGATGTACAGATCCATAAGTAGATGTAAATTTTGGGAGCATATGTTCAGTCTATTTAATTCTTCAAAGAGGTCATCGTACCTCACCGTTATCAAACGCCTTAGTGTAGTGTGTGAAACATAGGTACATGTCGTTCTACACCTCTGTCGAGTATAGTTCTCAGTACATAGAAGATAGAATTCCTTGTCCCTACACCTTTTGCAATGCCAAACTGAATATTGATTTCTCAACTAGTATTCAGCTTCTGGCCATGTTGAGTAGAGCTCTCAATATGGTTTTAGTCGCATGACTCATTACACA
Source organism: Mastigias papua (assembly GCA_964019165.1). Taxonomy (NCBI): domain Eukaryota; kingdom Metazoa; phylum Cnidaria; class Scyphozoa; order Rhizostomeae; family Mastigiidae; genus Mastigias; species Mastigias papua. Next base: position 6,858,457 of record OZ025275.1, on the reverse strand, counting down.
TACTGTTCTATCTTCTTCGGTCATGTGGTGAAGACTGATTGCCTATGGTCCTCTGTAATTATCCCATCTTCTTAGATCTTATTAGTAACTGTTGATACATTTTCTATTTCGTACTAGTTGGATGCTTCTAAAATATCAAGCATAATACCATCTGGCTGGATGCTTTGTGTTTCTTCATATGTTGTAATGCATCCTTGATCTCTGATTTTGAAACCTGTGGCCTACCTTTTGGCTCAAATATTTACCTCATGGCTCCCCATGTACTCTACCCCCGTTTCAAAATTTGATTTTGCTCTATTAGCATAGAGCGATCTTTAGCTATCATGCAGGTCGATTTAGATGTACTTTCCCCCCCAAAGACATTATTAGTGTCTCTGTATATATTCATATCTTTTCGAAAGCGTGCTCTACTTTTTCACGCTGCTCATTCAATTACTTTTCTTTTGCTCCCCGGCATCTCACTTTATTAGTTTTAGAGCAACTCATAAGTGCCCTATGAGCTAAAGTTTTGATAAGGCTAATTTTGCTTGCTTTTGGGCTGAAGGAATTCCAGCGGATGTATTGACCAATAAACGTTGGTTTCCTATAAATGCTGATGAGAAATCCAGTGCCTCCTTCTTCCACCGAAACATCTAGAAATTTCAAGGAGTTGGTTTGCTCCTTCTCTACTTTAAATTTTAAGGCTGGATGTAGCTGGTTGAGGTTTACATGAAAATGATCACATTCCAGCTCAGAACCGAAGATTACAAAAGTATCTTCAACGTAACGAAAGTGGACACCTGATTTTACGGTGTTATCGAATAGTCTACTTTCATGAATAGCCCACGAAAATATTTGACAAGGCTGGCCCCAAAGGGCTATCCATTGCCACTTCGTCTAATTACTTATACATCTGGTTGTTAAAACTAAATTTCACTCCTCGCATAGCAATTAGCATCAATTCTTTGAAAGTATCCTCGGAGAATGGCGGGCTGTCAAGGTGACCTGAGCATCAGCACCTATGGTCCATGCAGAGTTGTAATTTTTGTATAATGAAGTCCAAACTAAGATTTTTACATCACTAGAAAATTACTTTGATGGTTCGAGCCGATCCCTCTTATCATATTTGGGATACTCGCTGACTGTCCACCCACTAGCAAATGGGTAACTGGTGGCAATACTTTGGGAATTTAGAGGCGGCAAGGAAAAGAACTAACCACCCAGCCTTAGGATGCCAACTGCTCAGAATAATTGTTCTCTCTAAACAGGACTCTACAACGTACGGAATTCTATATAGAAGTAACGGTTACCTTTGCCCTAATTGGTATAGGTAGCTGTATGTTATTTCTCCTTTTCTAGTCTCTATATGGAAGCTAGACAGTATAGATATGCAACCTTATATCAACTAGGCATTCTCTTGACATGCCTCATACGTTTTTCGTATAAAAGAGTAGTTTATTTCAGGGTAGTGCTCGAGCACTCAAAAATGTTAAGAAAGTTCTATTTTGGGCGTCTGAGATCTAGAAAAGTCTATAAGTTTATGTGTATTTAAATTTCCAATTTTAGCGAAAGCCAACTATCTAGTTTGCATAGTCTATATAGGTTCTATGTGTTTACCTATGTACTCCAGTATCATGCTTACGAAGTGCCTGTTTGAAATGCTACGTAGTTGGCATTTCTGTACTATCATGTCATGCCTACTGATCTAAACGCCTGTCATTATTGAAGAATGAGTAAAGTACATTTATGAGATGTGAAAATTTCACATTTTTGTCTAGGATCGTTAATAGATTAAACACAAGAACACGTAAACAGTATTTCATTTGACTATCTCATCCAAAACGGGAAAGGACCTTAGTCATCTAGTCCTCACCTTAGATGAGACTTACATTTTCAATACCTTACTTTGCATAAAGGAAGTACAGACAGAAAATATCTCAGATAGATTGGTGCCATATAAAATAAGAAAAGCAACTATAATGAACTTATTTCCATCCATTTGGTTGCTTCTCAAATTAGATTTATATATTTGGAACGAAGCGATCCAGATGATAAAGAAACTATGACTGGGGATGGGGTCACTGCCGTTTGCTCTCCAGGCACTCATTCAAGGCGTTTAGTTACTTTAATGAATAAGATTGTTGCTTCAATGATAGTTCTATTTTCAACTATGGTTAGATCGTTACTCCCAAACAGAAGCAAAATAGCACAGTACATTGGAATCCATATCTCTTATATCTAAACCATTGATGGCAAGCTGGCGAAAGAGATCTCTACGCATCGAGTCAAACAGATGGCAGTGCAGGAGAGCGTTTTATTATCGTCTACTCCTCCCCCCCCCCCCCACACATACAAGTTGGACTGCTACATTCAGAATTGTCTTGATCTGTGCCCATTCAGTGCCCTGAAATTTACACGAAGCTTTGTTAACTTTTTGATACCTTCTTTATCAAAGATATCATAAGAAGATTTCTTAGTTGGTCTTATCATTACAATTAGCTTCTGTCTAAACTCATATATAGATTGTGAATTTATTGTATCTTGGTCTGGATTATTCCAGTCGTAAAGAGCATTTTGGAAGTAAGTATGAGGGAAACGAACTGTCCTTCCGACTTACTATTTATATACGTGAATGTGTCTTAGGTTGTAAAATTTTTCACGTTCATTCGGTATTTCAGCAAAGATTTACACTGATGAACCTGTTTTCCCTACGTTGTAAAAATGACACAAACGTTGTAATATAGATCTTCCCAACTTAGTTCATTGTATAGTTTTTGCCTGTTCGTACCTCTCCATACTCCCGCTACAGCTAATGCAGTATGATAATGAGTTTGTTCCAGTCGTTTCGTGATATTTAACCTCATATCTGGGTCATACCTATGGTAAATGATAAAGCCATAGTCAAGATGGGGCCTTGCATAAGTTATATATATACCTCATTATTTCCATCCCTCTCCTTAATTTAAGTATAGCCTCCCTAACATGGCTTTGAAAGTTTAGTTTAGAGTCGAGAGCCATCCCAATATGCTTATGCTCCATTTTCCTGTCAATATCGAAATTTCTTAGTCGTAAGGGGACATGCATGGATACATATTTTTTAATAGCGAATATCACTTCTTCCATTTTATCGGCGTTGAAGTGCATTTTCTATAGCCTTGACCAAAAGCACAAACGTTCAAGATCTCTTTTTAGTTCTTCTCTGCTATTGTCATTACGAACATCGTAAATTGAGGTGTCGTCAGCAAAAAGTTTTATATCACAAGGGATATTATCAGTAGTATGATTTATGTAAATCAGGACGACCAATGGACCTAGAACAGAGCCCTGTAAAACCCCCGCAGATATAGTGACCCATTGCAAGCATTTTCCATTTAGCACAACACGTTGCTGGCGATTAGTCAAGAAATTGTGGATTAAGGTCAAGAGTTCTCCAGATACAGCACTACATTTAACCTTATAAATTAAACCCTCATGCCAAGTTCTATCAGATGCCTTAGACATAGATCTCATCTTGATGCTCGTTTTTCAGATAGGTACCACAATCGTTATCTGTAGAACCTGGGAATGTATCAAAATTTTTGTCTTCTGATTTGATAGCAATATATGTAGCCTGTAAATGGAAACTTTGCTTCTCGTATCTGTGAGTAGTAAGTCATGTACGAAGATGAGAAAATTTTAATCGTTAGATTTTAAGGCGTGTCCACAAGTATTCACGGATTTTGGCTAATTTCTTTATGGAAGTTAACTAGTATGTCAAACAATATGAGCAGAGTTGTATTGTTGCAGGAATGATGGCGAGTGCGATTTCTGAACCTTCGAAAGGTTTGTTTGATAGCGCAGATGATGATATGTACATGGACATGGACATGGGTAAGTGGCAGCCTCGTTTTAGCATTCTAGGCATTGCAAATTAAAGTGAAGTTCACTTTTGTCCTGCTACATGGATGTGCTCTAATTCAAATAAAGCAATTGTACTTTGTGGTTCTTTGGCCTGTCAATGCTGTCACAGCTTCAGGGTTTGCAGTTCATACCAGCTTGAGACCAACCTGGAGCAGTTTTGAAATATCCAACGTGTAGTCACTTGTTGTATGTAATATCGTTTGCTAGTTATGGAGCTAATGAGATTTCAACCATTAATCGGTTTTGAATAAGTGAGACCACCAATCAAATTATTTGTCGATATGTTTATTACAGAACCATATGATACGTTTGCGCAACCCTCTACAGAAGAATTTGATGAATTGCCAATAACGATAGAAGAAAAGAAGAGCACAGGTACATATAAATTTTTCTCCTTGTTTATGTTTGTGACAACTTAATGTTATACCCTGCTGTTATGTCTTTGAGTCTTTGTTTCTCCTTTGTAAGGTTGTAAGACATCAGGAAAAAATAATTTTGCTACTGGCAATACCTTCAGGAATTAGTTTAAATCATTTCTACACTTACAGACTCAAACAGAAAGTCTGGTTTGCGTCTGCATCTACATCTACCAATATATTGATTTCCTTCTAAGCAGAACCTTATTGTCGTTTGCTACATGGTCAATGTCGGGTAGCAATTGAGGCATAATTTACAGTCATTTGTGGTGCCCTCATATGATTGAAATGATATAAAGACTCTGCTACATGTTGTATATGAAGATAAGTTGCAAAATACCTTGTATTGAACTCAATATTAGTCTCCTCTCTTTACTACATCGTCATCTACCATGATGGGTACGGTTACTTGTTGAAATCATGTTTCCAAACCATCATCGTTTTGTTCATAATTCAAGTGCAGTTATGCAGTAAAGAATATCTTTTGAAGAAATTTGTAGAACTCTGCTTTTAATTGTACTTTTTCCCTTATGAGTATACTAACATAGCCGCCGAATGTTTAAGAGTCTAGTCAGATACATTTTCTCTCAATCTAATTGGCCACTCATCATGCAGGAGTCTTACCGCACGTGCGCTCCACAGCTACATTTGGGCCCATTTTGCGCGCGGCGTGGCCTGTTAGGTTGGGAGAAAACAGACCTAATTAGAGGTCACAAACATTTGGCGGCTATGCTGACTGTACTGGAATTGTTACCAGTATATCCTTGCTACATTCTGTTCTTGTGATTTAAACTGTCCGTATCCGAGGATGTTGGTGATCAAGGATCTGTACTGGTCTACAATCACTGCCAAAAGTCTTGAAATAATTACAGTACTTTTTAACTCATAGAGCAACCCCCCCCCCCCACCCTCCTCAGAACCGTGTTGAATTAATCAGGAGTTACTCGCAGCAGACACGTCAGTTTGCTCTCAATAGCACTCTAGCAACTAAGCTTTTACCTCAACATGGTTTTAAAGGGGGGGGGGGGGATCAGCAGCTGTGAAATTTGCCAAGAAATTTACTATTGTCAAATGAACTTCATTATTCAATAGGTGTTCCAAGGACTTTTGGCAGTGATTGTATATTAATAGTTACTCATAGTTGGTAATTATTCTCGCATATTTATTGTCTCATGTGATCAGCTAATAAACAGAAGCATCCCAACAACGCTTTATTTTGTATAAATAAAAGAACGCCTACCTATATATAGCCAGATGCGGGTGCACATGATATGATGAATAATGCGTCTATTTGGCCCTATGATTGGCCAATTAGCACCTATTCACCATTGTTTACTTGAAGAGTCCAAGAGAAAAAACGAACTCTTTTTGTTTACACAAGACTGGGTTTACATCAAGACTCAAAGCCCAGTCTTGTGTAAACAAAAAGAGTTCGTTTTTTCACTTGGACTCTTCAAGTAAACAATGGTGAATAGGTGCTAATTGGCCAATCAAAGGGCCAAATAGACGCATTATTCATCATATCATGTGCACCCGCATCTGGCTATATATTTCGGTTCACCTTTCGTTCGTTATCCGACGGTTCATACTCTGACGAGTGTCGGACGAAAAAAAGAAAAAGCTTTCAGTATGCTAAAAGACTGTTTCCGCTGTTTCGAGCTATATATATATACATATATATATATATATATATATATATATATATATATATATATATATATATATATATATATATATATATATATATATATATATATATATATATATATATATATATATATATATATATATATATATATATATATATATATATATATATATATATATATATATATATATATATATATATATATATATATATATATATATATATATATATATATATATATATATATATATAAGTCAGAAATGATGCGAAAAAACACGACAATTGCTTTCAATTTGTAAGACATGTTTCGGATTTACTCAAATCCATCGTCAGTTACTGAAATTAACAATGAATACTAATAGAACATACGTTGTAAAGTCAATCGAAGATCAAGCGAAAAAACTATTCGAAAAAAGAAGAGAACAAGAACCGTTACACAAGAGTTAGAAAGCTAATGAGAGATTATAGTGCTGAACCTGTTTATTAAGGCTTTTTTTTTTTTTTTTTTTTTTCTCTATTCATTTAAAAACACAATTACTAACGACAATCAGTTAATTTACTACGTGCCATCCATAGCGGGAAAGGACTAGTAGTCAGCGAGTTCCCACTATGTATGGCACTTACCATTAAGTATAAAGTATTCTAATGATTGCTGCAGGAGAGAAACACCCCAGTGGCAAACACCTAGCCATCATGTTAGGCGATTGAGGTTTAGGTTTGACGAGCAAGGAGCATACTGAGAGCTCCATGCTCGAGCAGAATCGATCGACATTGGAGGTTATAATGCCTCCAGGCCATTTTCTCCCTGCAGCAATTTTCAACGTAAGAAAGAAAGCTACATACGCTAACTCACACAAACACACACACACACACACACACACACACACACACACACACACACACACACACGCACATACACACACGCACACGAATGCACCAAACAAAAATAACATACACGGACAGATAAAAATCACGAGGTTTTAGTTTTCAAGGGCTATTAATTTTCATAGTCTAATGATGCAAAGCGTCTCGATGACTTGATGTATTCTAATGTAGCTTCAAGAATCATTCGGTTGACAATATATGGCAGTTCAGAATTTCCATACAAGATCAGCGAAGAAACAACATCGTCATCGAAGTTAACAGTATCCATATTAAGAATTTCTGAGAGCTGGCCAAGGAGGTTTCTGCGAAGATGATAATACATAGGGCAATGCAGGAAAAAATGCTTACTATCCTCGTTAGCGGTACCGCAATTACATAGTGGACTCACGATGTTGAATCTATGTCGAAACCTATGCTCATTTAATGCACTAAACTTCAAACGCAATTTTGTTAGGATTCTAACACCTTCAATATCATATATGTTATAAACAGAGTTTTCAGTAGGTCTTATTTTTGACAGGAGTTTGCGTTTGAATTCAGCAATAGACTTGGAGCTCCTTGTATCTCCATCAAGTAAATTCCATTCGTAAGGGGCATTACTAAAATACGTATTTGAAAAACGGACAGTCCTACTAACAGACGGGGCATATATTCGCTGATTTCTAAGATCATAGTTGGTTCTCCGCTCGGCAGGGATTTGATTGAAGAGATATTCTGGGGATTGATTATTTTTGAGGTTAAAAAAATGACATAAACGTCGGTACCATCTTCTACTGTACAGGGTTTCCCATCCTAATTCATTGTAAAGTCTTTGCCTATCTGTACCTCTCCATGCACCAGAGACTGCTAGTGCCGCAGAGTACTGGGTTTGTTCAAGTTTTTGTGTAAAACCTAATCGCATGTCAGGGTCATATCTGTGGTACAATATGTCACCATAGTCCAAATGAGGTCTGACATATAGTTTGTAAGTTAGATTAAGAATATTTCTAGAGACATACTTTGAGAGATATCGTATAAGCCCAATTCCTCGCCTAGCCTTAAGGATGGCTGCTCTGATGTGACTCTGAAAATTTAGTTTAGAATCGAAAATCATTCCTAAATGCTTATGCTCATTTACCCTCTTCACTACATCGTTACCTAGCATTAAGGGAGGGTGGGCAATTTTAGCTAATTTGGTAGAAAATATGACTTCTTCAGTTTTATCAGTTTTATTATTAAGGCTGGGTCCCTCCCACATAATATGCAGAGCCTCTTTAATCTTCAGCTGATAGTGTGTTCTAGCTGAATCTATAACTTTAAAACAGGTCTCATTACAAGCATTTTTACAGGCATCAGAACTTTGGAGATGTTTAAATATATGAGAATTCTTATCTGAGAAAAGATGCTCACGAACACGAGTTGATATGTGTCGGGATGTTTCACCAACATATACGGAATTACATTCCGCACAAGTAAATTTATAGACAACACAAGAACGTAGCGATCTAGGCACAAAGTCTTTTACCCTGATTAAGTTTTTAATCTTAAAGGAAGAAAATACTAGTTTAATCTTTAAATTATTGCAATATGTTTGATCAATGTACGGAGTTTTTGTTGAGCAAAATTGGAAAAGGGAAGATATGGTAGCCTAAAATAGAATGTGTCATTGTTATCAGATAATGCAGAAGTATTATTTTTATCAAGATATGTACTAACTACTTTATGTATTAAATGTTCAGGAAATTGATTCTTTTTAAATATATGTGTCAACTTTTTGACATCCTTATTAAAGGAAAGAAGAGAATTGTTGATTTTGTAAGCTCTATCCACCAAAGTGCGAATAAGCCCAACTTTGTACGAAAAAGAAGTAAAGCTGAAGAAGTTAGTAAGTAATCCAGTGAAAGTCTTTTTATGATACATAGAAGTTTTGATACAAGACGGATCGTTATTATCGATGCAGACATCAAGGAAAGCCAAAATCCTATTAACTTGCTTTTCCATCGTAAATTTGATATTGGGATGCTGTGTGTTAAGAAATTCAAAAAGGGATAAAGCTTCATTTTCAGTGTTGAACACACAAAATGTGTCATCAACATAGCGTCGATAGAAAAGAACAGAAGGACCATGATACTTGTTAAGCCAGATATTTTCATAATGTCCTAAGAAGAGATTAGCCAACACAGGTGCAAGTGGAGAGCCCATGGCTCCAAGGTTGCCATGGTTTGTTTTCCGCTGCCAAGTGTTAACAAATATGATGTTTTTGCAATCAGACGACGGTTATTACAAAGCGCAATAAATAAAAGATGCAAAGAAAAGAGAAAACTACTGTATGAGAAAGACAAGATAGAGAATAACATCAGGAAAGTACTGTCTGGCATCGAATTTTACATCTTAAAGAAATCTTTAGAAAGAAATATTGATCGAGAAGTTCACAGCATCGTTCGTACTCATCAAAAGAAACTTAAAGCTTTGACCAAGAACTGTGTTTTACCATTTGACTCTTCTGAGACTGTTACAAACATCTCTTCGCATATCTTAACTCAGGATGAAAGGGAAGCTCTAAAATTCGGTTTGTCTCATTCTATTTTTCCCCCTTATATCAATAAAACAGATATTTATGCCTCTTTTGAATCAATTTATCAATCTATGAAAAGCCATTTAATTGATAAGAGGAATGATAGTAAGTTGGGGGTCGAGCTTTCTCACGTTGCTCGATTATATGCCAATTCTTTCAAACCCTCGAATAAAGATATTGAAACTCATAATGTTTTAAAACGCCTTCGTAAAAATCAGGACATAACTATTTTTAAACCGGATAAAGGAAATGGAGTTGTTATTTTAAATAAGACAGATTACATCAAAGGTATTAGTGACATATTAAATGATAGCCATAAATTCAAGGAACTTACTATTGATCCTACTATAAACAGGGAGGGTAAGCTACAACGTTTTCTTCGGGAACTTAAAAAGAAAGGTAAAATTGATGCAGAAATATATAATAACGTATACCCATCAGGCTCACAACCTGCGCTTATCTATGGTCTTCCTAAAATGCACAAGATTAAGTCTTCAACTGAAATACCACCATTTCGACCCATTGTATCCTCCATCAATACCTATAATTATCGTCTAGCTAAATATCTTTGCACTCTTCTGAAACCTCATATACCTACCACATATACTATTTCTGACACATTTTCTTTTGTCCAAGACCTCGCCAGTATCAATCTTTCTAATAAATTCATGGTTTCTTTTGATGTTGCTAGCTTATTTACTAACATTCCCCTCAAGGAATCTATTGATCTCGCAGTTTCTTATATTACAGAAGGAAACGCTAGTCTCAGGTTCTCCAAAGCTGAACTTACTAAATTGTTTTCAATTGCTACTTCGCAAACCCATTTTCTTTTTAATGGAAAGGTGTTTGACCAAATAGATGGTGTTGCCATGGGCTCTCCACTTGCACCTGTGTTGGCTAATCTCTTCTTAGGACATTATGAAAATATCTGGCTTAACAAGTATCATGGTCCTTCTGTTCTTTTCTATCGACGCTATGTTGATGACACATTTTGTGTGTTCAACACTGAAAATGAAGCTTTATCCCTTTTTGAATTTCTTAACACACAGCATCCCAATATCAAATTTACGATGGAAAAGCAAGTTGATAGGATTTTGGCTTTCCTTGATGTCTGCATCGATAATAACGATCCGTCTTGTATCAAAACTTCTATGTATCATAAAAAGACTTTCACTGGATTACTTACTAACTTCTTCAGCTTTACTTCTTTTTCGTACAAAGTTGGGCTTATTCGCACTTTGGTGGATAGAGCTTACAAAATCAACAATTCTCTTCTTTCCTTTAATAAGGATGTCAAAAAGTTGACACATATATTTAAAAAGAATCAATTTCCTGAACATTTAATACATAAAGTAGTTAGTACATATCTTGATAAAAATAATACTTCTGCATTATCTGATAACAATGACACATTCTATTTTAGGCTACCATATCTTCCCTTTTCCAATTTTGCTCAACAAAAACTCCGTACATTGATCAAAACATATTGCAATAATTTAAAGATTAAACTAGTATTTTCTTCCTTTAAGATTAAAAACTTAATCAGGGTAAAAGACTTTGTGCCTAGATCGCTACGTTCTTGTGTTGTCTATAAATTTACTTGTGCGGAATGTAATTCCGTATATGTTGGTGAAACATCCCGACACATATCAACTCGTGTTCGTGAGCATCTTTTCTCAGATAAGAATTCTCATATATTTAAACATCTCCAAAGTTCTGATGCCTGTAAAAATGCTTGTAATGAGACCTGTTTTAAAGTTATAGATTCAGCTAGAACACACTATCAGCTGAAGATTAAAGAGGCTCTGCATATTATGTGGGAGGGACCCAGCCTTAATAAACAGGTTCAGCACTATAATTTCTCATTAGCTTTCTAACTCTTGTGTAACGGTTCTTGTTCTCTTCTTTTTTCGAATAGTTTTTTCGCTTGATCTTCGATTGACTTTACAACGTATGTTCTATTAGTATTCATTGTTAATTTCAGTAACTGACGATGGATTTGAGTAAATCCGAAACATGTCTTACAAATTGAAAGCAATTGTCGTGTTTTTTCGCATCATTTCTGACTTACTTATTGTGAGAAACTTTGGAAGAAATATATAAATATATATATATATATATATATATATATATATATATATATATATATATATATATATATATATATATATATATATATATATATATATATATATATATATATATATATATATATATATATATATATATATATATATATATATATATATATATATATATATATATATATATATATATATATATATATATGTATATGTATATGTATATGTATATGTATATGTATATGTATATGTATATGTATATGTATATGTATATGTATATGTATATGTATATGTATATGTATATATATATGTATATGTATATGTATATGTATATGAGAATAAACTAAAAATACACTTGTCTGTATGTAAACCTTTCGATTAAAACCGTCATCTGTAAAATTTTCATTTCATTTGTTCATTTTACAATGTCTTTTTGCAGGGTAAGTTTCAAATTTTGATATACTTGATTTTCGAACTGCCATGTTTACAACAAAAATATACATTAAGTTACTAGTTTACAATATTCTAAAAAGAATTTACTTATAATATAATCATAAGCAACGAGAAACAAATACTAGTCCGGAGATAATTAAGGTCGGTGATTTGTCAATGATTTCACTAATTGGGTAAAAGATTTGGCTTTTTTCACATCAGTTTGTTGGCTATTCCAAAGCTTTGCTCCTCTATAGGAGAAACTTTTTTGGCCACATGCTGATTTAGTAAAGGGACATAAAGATCGGCATCACTATTGCGAAGCTGTCTATTTCTAAATTCGGATAATTTGATAAACATACTATTCAAATACTCGGGAGCTAGTTGATTTATTGATTTGTAGACCATTTTTAGAGTTTCTTTGTCTATTAGGTCATTCACTGTTAGCCATCCCAGTTTCTCGATGATAGGAGACGCTGAAGTTTTGTATGAGCTGTCTGTCACGATTCTAGCTGCGCGATTCTGGAGCGTCTGAAGCTTGCCTAAGGCAGTGACGCCACAGGAACCCCAGACAGGGCAGCAGATGGCCTGCAAGGTGGTTAAAGGGAGAAAGTTTTTTGCGTTTCGAATCATACCTAAGGCCCTTGAAATCTTTTTTATCACATGATTTATATGATTTTCCCAGTTCATATATTGATCCACTTGAACTCCTATTTAGTATGCTCTATAATCGAGATTTCCACGCCACTTATCTCAAATGATGGTCTTATTATTATTGGGCATTGGATATCCTTAAGTTTTTACTACTTCCAATCAAAAGGCTATTTGTTTTTGCAACATTTATCGACAACTTATTTCCTGCAAGCCAGATTTTTAGACATTTCAAGTCCTCATTAACCCGTTCGTTGATAGTGAGAATATTTTTAGAGGAGAACGACAGACCTGTGTCATCCGCATACATCTTAACTTGTGAATGTTTAACGGATAATGGAAGATCATTTATATAGATAATAAAAAGTAAAGGACCAAGGCCCGATCCCTGGGGAACTCCACAATTCACTTCTCCAAGATCAGCTAGCTTTCCATTCACCTTACAGCACTGTTTCCTATGAGAAAGGTATGATTTAAACCAGAGCAGCTCTTTCTCCGTGAATCCATAGATTTGCAGCTTTTTAACCTACATTTCTTGATTTACCGTATCAAAAGCTTTTTTGGTCGATAAATGTAACCGAGGTATATTTACCATTCTCGGTATTCAGATACCAGTCACTTGTACATTTGAGTAGACAGGTCAGTACTGAGTGTAGCCGTCGAAAACTAGACTGATGGGAGTACAGGAGATGATTTGAAACCAGAAAGTTGTAATACTGGTCATTTACAAGCTTTTCGAAAAGTTTTGAGATTACTGGTAAAACTGAAATTGGACGATAATTTGATCGTATGTCACTGTGTCCTTCCTTGTAAATAGGAGCAATCCTGGCAATTTTCCATTGATCGGGAAAAACTCCAGCCGACAATGACACATTGAAAAGCTGACTGAGGGGTTCCGCCAGACGGGCATTGCAATCTAAAGGAAGGAACTGGAGATTTCATCAAGACCAAAACCATGGGAGGTCTTAATCTTATTCATCGCTAGGGCTACCTGTTCAGATACTACTGGTGCAAAAATAAAAGTGGCATTAGAGGGATGTATGGTATGCTCGCCCATTAGGAGGCTGTTTTCTGTATCGGGGATATCTTTAGATAGTTCATCACCGACATTACAAAAGAATTGATTCATTGAGTTAGCAATACCAACAGGATCAGTGACCAAGTTACCATCAACATTTAGAAATGATATGTTTGTAGTTTTTGACCTTTTGTTACCAAGTTTATTGATCTTTTTCCAAGTTTCCTTAAGGTTTCCTTCAGAGGCGTGAATTTTATCCTGTACTCATGAACTGATGATTTTAATCAAAACGTTTACATACAGACAAGTGTATTGTTGGTTTATTCTCTTTACGTGTTTTATATACTTAGTGGATGTGGCTTAGAATCAGTAAATATGCAACTTAATATATGTTGGTTTTTTATGCGGTCTGAAACCCATTTTGAAATTCATGGGATTTGTTAAATACTTTGAATTGTGAACATTGGATGTGGTAGAAGCCTTATCTGCTACATTGTTTCAGGCCTTTAAGCAAAGATTTAAGTGTGTTGTCAGAACAAGAAATACAAAACGCGCAGGAAATTTTTTATTTGGTATTTTCCCATCAATCTCATAGTAGGTTCAAAGGGCAAAGAGGGTCTCATAGTGGTCCTATACGAATAATGATAGATTGCAAACTCAGTACTATGATTAACACCTTGCTGCAAATCTCAAGAAAGCTATGCCACTAGGAATTAAGCTCTACCAGTGTCCCTTCGTTTAGAAGGGCGATTGACCGTAAGATATGATACTTTAGGGCTTGCTGTGGTACCTCTTTGGTTTGCTATATCCGCAAAGTGCTGATTTCATCACCCTCCCTTTTGACTGGCAATAGTATCGCATAGAGTAGGCCTAATCCATCCATGCTCACAACGAGTTAATCATATAAACTGAGTTGAGGCCATATTGCCACTTATATTGTTATGGAAGCATTTCCTGTTGAAATGAGTTACTCCGATGTAGTTCTATCGCTGGAAAATATTCTGTTCCATTTCAAAGCTGACTTCTTTCCGTTGCACAAGTGAGTTACTTCCCCAACAAAGGTCAGAAAACAGTAGTCAACAGAGGCAAACCAATACTTTCCATGAATTAATCCTCGCACATGATATTGTTGTCCAATGAAAAGCCGAATGCAGACAATACACGATGAATGGTGACCAATGACATGGAGATACAAGACAGTTTCATTCGACAGAAACCGGAAGGCTCCTCCGTGTACGCTCACAGGCCCTTTCATACTAACTATTACTGTAGTACTCCCGAAAGTGTGCATTATTGTGTGGAAACATTTTGAACATTGGCTGAGTTATGTGCCTCAAGTGACATAGCCTGAATCCGCCCCTGTGTATAAAGACCTAAGTGCTGAGGCACCTGTCTTTCTTACCTAACAATTCAATAGGGTAACTGATATCTTTTCTGGCGAAGAAAGTTTACGTTGCTCTAATTTGAAACAAAGATCTGATTTGCCTACAGAGGGACTGCAATTTGCAACTTTTGCCTAGAGAAATAAAATCTTCTAAGATATTTGACTCCTTTAAAAGAAAATTAAAACCATGCTTGCGGAGTAACATTGATTTTTACCGTTTTACTTTTCTATTGTTACATTTAGTTCGAAAAGTTTCGTACAAAAAAGTTTCAGCATGAGACTCTGTCCAATACTTTTTTCGGAAACTGTTCGTTTGCCGAAGCTTATAGCTACCGAATACTTTTAGTCACTTTAAATCATCAGTATCGTTTAGATGAGGGCTCATTCACAGGATACAGTACCGAGAGGAGTGATGGACGGATTGTAGCATATTGTAACAGCTTTCCTGGGGGAAGGGATTGTTGGAGAATCATGACATCACACCCCAGAGTTGTATAGATTCAATTTTTGCCATACCTCGAAAAACAACTCCTGACATCCTCTCGGTGTTTACCAACTGAATTTGCCATACACACGCTGTCCACGGCTAGCAATCATTGTTGAAAAACCAAATTCCGTTTCTGCATTATGCAGTGACTCTTTGTATCTTTTGAAACTTCAAATGGTTTTTTTGAGTAATAAGCCATTGATGTACTCTGAATATTTTACTATTTTTTTATTTCCAGTTGTTACGTGATCTTCTACTGGCACGTCATGTCCACTCAACGTAGCTTCAACGTAGTCTAATTGCATATCAGTGTTTCCCCCACTAAATTTTACCCACCACTTTTAGCTGCTGTAGTGGCAATTAATGTAACAGCAAAACTTTGTTTAAATGCAAAATATGAAGCTTGGTATTGCAGAAAACGGTTGAATGAAGGCTCAAATGTATATACAATAGGTATCAATTCAAATTTGTCTATCCTGATACCAATCCACAGCTGTTGGCTCGTGGGTTTCTATGACCTTATGCAGAACCAAGTCGATTTGGTCAAGCAAACGCCCCCTATGCATTTTATAAATTGTAATGGACACAGTTGTTATGGATGGCGAGCATCTTCAGATGTATCAAACTGTTGTTTAAGGGACGGTTCTTGCACGAAAAACTATTTAACGTCGCAAAATATCATCACCCGAAAATAGTGTCGTTCCAGCTCCATTTTGAGGTTTCATCAATAGACAAAATCGCAACATTTGAAAAAATTATACAAAGTCACGTAAACGGCTGAAAGGAATAACGCTCTGCACACAGTTTTAGAAAGAACACATTGACTGTTTAAACTACCAGATTACTGTCTAAGGTTTGCCTGGAACACTGAATATCTCAATTATTTCGGAGTTAGCCTCGTAAGTTATATATACTCTGAGTAAAGTAGGGTATGTACTATAGACAGTTAATGACATACTGTTCATTGACCTGCGTATTGTGTACCATTCAGCATGCTAGTAAAATACTATTTTAAAGAACTGATTGGAACTTCTTCCATCTACTGCTTCTGGAGATATATACTCATGCGGGAGTCGGAATGTACCTTCTGTTGGTTGCTTTTAGTTGGGATGTTGTCATTACGATACATTGTAGCCTGACGAGCCCACCAGAACTAGTGAAACTAGTTGATATATACATTGTCTGTTACTGATTCAGAAGCATTTATGCCGTCAGTCAATAACACTATGGACCAACCTTGTATCTATTGTGTTGTTTATTCATTCACACAATCTGTTGATTTGTGGATTATGAAGACGCAAAACTGGAGCATGTCACTTGTTCTCCACTATTGTATTTCAGAACCCTCAGCTCCTGCAGCGCCTCTCCTTTCCAAGAGTTATAAAGCAATTTCAAAGGAGGCAGGGAAACTTAAGGCAACATCTGTGCTTGACTCTGTACGTCGAAGTAGTAAGTGATTTTTTATCATTTTTTCCCTATCTTGTTTGTCTTTCGTAAGATACTACGTTGTTATTTCCTCTATTCTACATTTTGTCAATCCTCCAAAGGCTGAAGATGTGCTTACATGACGGGACAATAGCCTCATCCATAGGCATCGATGCTGATAGGCATGATTTTGTTGTTAGGAATTCAAATGTTTCTTCTTTGCTTGACGTATATTCATATTCATATTCATATTTATTTATTAACCTATTGGGAGGGTAGCCCTTCAGTACAAGTACTGCTTTTCAAGGGGCCCTCCCCTACTACAAAAGAAAAATTTTACAATAGATTAAAATAAAAAAAACAAAAACTTACAAAATTTATAAATATACAATAAGACCTAAATTACACAATATCTAAATAGAATAAAAACCTAACTTATAAAAGAAAAGAATCAAACTACTTTTTTAAAGTAGCTTAGGGAGGGTGCTTGCTTAGGCTCAGCTGATAAGCTGTTCCATAATTTTGCTCCCCTATAAGAAAATGCTTTTTGGCCACCCATTGTTTTCTTTTTGGGTAACCTTAAATCTGTCACAGTATTGCGAAGATTATAGGGGGCAATCTGTAAATTTTTTGTGAAAAGGTCACTCAGGTATTGTGGAGCCAAACCATTTAAGGATTTGAAAACCATTAATTTGGTATCAGTCTCAATAATATCCTTAATGGATTTCCAGCCCAGGCCCTGTATAAGTGGTAAACTAGGTGCATCAAAGCTACTGTTAGTAATAAGTCTAGCTGCTCGGTTTTGGAGCTTTTGCAACTGGTTGAGATCAGATAACCCAGCACAACCCCAAACCGAGCAACAATATCTTAAGTGAGGCTCCACTATACCTGAGTAGAGAATTTTTTGGACATCTACTGATAGAAATGATTTAGCATGCTTCAGAAAGCCTAGAGCCTTAGACACCTTTTTAGAAATAGCCTCAATTTGTTTCTTCCAATCCAGAGAGCAATCAATTTCTACACCAAGATATCTTTTTTGCTGAACAACTTGGATATCATGCTCACTAATTTTCAATTCTAAATGTGCATTCTGTTGCTTAAGAGTGCTATGTTTTGACTTGGTAGTTACTAGCATAGAATGAGTTTTGGCTACATTTAAAGATAGTCTATTGCCTTGAAGCCATAACTCAAGGTGCCTAAGGTCACTGTTCATAGCCTCATTGAGCTGATTTATATCTCTAGACTGATAGCATAGGCTTGTGTCATCGGCATACATGGAAACTGTTGAAGCTTTGATAGCTTGTGGGAGATCATTGATATAAACCAGAAAAAGTAGGGGGCCAAGACATGAGCCTTGAGGTACCCCAACCTCTATATTTCCAATCTTTGAATCAACACCATTTACTCTACTGAACTGTTTACGAGCAGTAAGGTAAGATCTAAACCAGTCAAGTTCTCTATCCCTAATGCCATAGTGGTGTAGTTTTTTACAGAGAATTGAATGATCAACAGTATCGAATGCTTTCTTTAAATCAATGAAAACTAGTCCCACAAGTTTGCCAACATCCATCCCATTATACCAATCATTGGTATTTTTGAGTAAGCAGGTTACTGTTGACCGAAGCTGTAAGAAACCTGATTGTTCATTGGAAAAAAGGTAATTTTTTCCCATATGCTGGTGGAGTTGGTTAGAGATAAGTTTTTCAAAGAGTCTTGAGATGACTGGCAGAACAGATATTGGTCTATAATTAGATTTATCTGTTCTTTCTCCTTCTTTATAAATTGGTGTTACCCTTGCAATTTTCCATAGGACAGGGAATTTGCTGGTTTCAATTGATGTGTTAAATAATAGAGCAAGAGAATTTTTAATAAAAGGAAGAGCAATCTTCATAAAGTAACTGGAGATGCCATCAAACCCAAAACTCTTTGATGATTTGACATTGGCAAATGCTTCTCTGATTTCCCAAACTTTTATAGATCTAAATTCAAATTTTACCTTTTCTTTGTTTACATTGTAGTCACCTGAGATGAGGGGATTAGGAGTTGGATCAATTTTGCAAGCAAGGTCTTTCCCCACTGAGCAAAAGAAGCTATTCATGATATTGGAGATTTCTTCCTTGCTTGTGGTTTCCGTATTTTGTTCTATGAGACAGTCAATATCACTAGATTTTGATCTCTTACCACGAAGCTCATTTATTGTTTTCCATGATTCTTTTACATTGCCTCTACTTGCAGAGATCTTTTTGGAATAATATAGCCTCTTAAGATAATTATTCATACTGTTAACCTTGTTGCGGGTAATCCTATAGGACTCCATAATGATAGGTGACTTGCTTTTGACAGCAGCTTTTTTGAGCCTATCCCTAGTGCGCATAAGGTTCCTAAGGTCACTATCAATCCAAAGGCAAGATTTTCCTGACACACGAATTTTGCTTAATGGGGCATGCTTGTTTATGAACATACTGAAAAGATCTGACCACTTATTTACAAGTGAGTCAATGTTGTCAGTGTCATTAAGCAGTTGCTCCCAGCACACGCCAGAAATATCAGCTATAAATGCTTCCTCGTTAAAGTGCTTCATGTTGCGAGCTGTGACTGTCTTGTGTCCTTTTCCTACACCCCCATTAAATTTGCGGACACAATATACCATATAGTGGTCACTCATAGCAACCTTATGCACTCCAGATTTTAGAATATTCCTGGCGTGGGTTGTGGCAATATGGTCAATGATGGTGGATGAGGTCAGTGTAACTCGAGTTGGCTCAGCAATAAGCTGTTTGAGGCTAAACAATTCATAGAGGTCATATAAATGTTTAGCATCATTGTCTATCAGTGTACCTGGTTTTTTCCTAGTATTATCACAGTTGGTGTCACCTAGTAAAATTACCTCCTTGCACTCCCTGTCACAGAAGGAGAGAACCCTTTCAAGCTCTCTAAAGCTTTGGAAACTGGAGCTAGGGGGTCTGTACCAGGCAAGAATAATAAATGATTTGCATTTAGGGGGCTGTACCTCAATACAAATAAGTTCAAGTCCTGTTAGAGGAATATCTTTTCGAAGCTTGTACCTAATAGAGTTCCTAATATAGATTAAGACACCACCACCATTCTGATTTCTATCAAGACGTTCTTGTTGGAAACCAGAAATACTAGTCAGTTCGGTTGGGTAATTTTTATCGACCTTGGTCTCATTTAAAGCCAAAATATGGATCCCTAGGTCCTTTACAAGAGCTTGAACCTCATCAAAGTGACCCCGGATACCATTAATGTTCAGAGAAGCAATTGCCATTCCCTTATGAAAGAAACGTAATACAGAGTTTATTTGATGGCAGAACTAGTCTCATAGATTTGATTGCAAATGAGAGTTCTCGCAATAGTACACCAACATGGAGATGTTGACCTAAGACTCCATATCCAGAAGCTAGGTACAGAAGTTTGCCCATGAATGCCTGCTTTGATAGGAGTCAAGGTGACTTCTACTCAAGAGATGCTACACAGCAGGACAGGTGCTTCTGGAAGAGCTATGAATTCATTTAAACAACGCTTTGCCAAACAACAAACAACCAAGTTCAGAAAGCTAACGCAAGAAGAATGTTTAAACTTTAAATCACCCAAAACTAACAAAAAATTATCATGTGCAGTCATGCGTAACAAAGTCAAATATTCCATATATAAAATGATTCCTTGGACGGAAGTAAAGCGAGAAGAAGTAATGAGCACAATACTGGGCGAAGAAAATGCATTGGATGAAGTTTAGACATGGTAAAGCTTCAAACATACAAATTTATCCAGCAGGGGACATTAGAAGAGAGCTACACACCAACTCTGACATATGGGTGAAGACGAAATGACGAAGAAGCTAGAGAATGAACTGCAGCACCATATGAACTGAACATAAGAGGAATGTCAGCGAAGAGTGCGTAAAATCGAGAATGATATATTCAGCATGTATGGAGGAATTGAGAAGGAGATTCTTCCAAATCACATGCTGTAAAGCTACAGAAAGTATACAATCACACAATTTACTAGCGATCATAAAGATTGATTGAGAGTTTAATACATTTTCACTGTAGTGGTTAATATCTCAATTATTTCGGAGTGACTCTCGTAAGTTGTATATACACTGATTCGCTGAGACATTTCCATTTCTGCATAGCAATTTGTCCTTGTTCATATCTGGGGAGATAGTAAGATATGTACTAAAAAAGGTTAGTGACATGCTGTTCATTGACCTGCGTATAGTGTATTCTTCAGCGTATTAATAAAATATTATTTTAAAGAACTCATTAAAGAACACTTTAAAGAAACTAGTTACTATATGCATTGTATCTTATAGATTCAGAAGGGTTTATTTCGTCCATCAATAACACTATGGATCAGTCTTCTATCTATTCTGTTATTTATTTATTCACAATCTGTTGATTTGTGGATTTATGAAGACAGAAAACTTCAGTATATCACTTATTTTCCACTATTGTATTTCAGAATCCTCAGCTCCTGCGCCACCTCTCCCTTCCAAGGGTTATAACGCAATTTCAAAGGAGGCAGAGAAAGTGAAGCCAATAGATTTGTTTCAGACTTCGATGCAGAGAGGTAAGCAGTTTTTTATCGTAGTTTGCTTTACTTGTTTGTCTTATTTGTCTTTTTGCCTTGTTAATAGACTGTCAAATTTTCCATTTTATACTTCCCATCCGCAGGTATTCTACTGATCTGCCTAATCGAGTGTGCAATGGCTGCCCTTACATATCTGACATCACTTAGGAGCTCTGTTTCTTCAGATGCTCTACGTTTTGTATGCTATCGGCTGTAACGGACCCATTGTGAAGCTTAGATTCTTCAAAAGTGTTCAAATTCTACTCAATGTTCCTTTTCCTGAGCTCTGTTGTCTTTATCAATGATAATCTTTTTGGTGCCTTTACATTTGCAACAAAATCATATCCTCTATCCTTTTGTCATTCTCAACGTGATGTGATATCCCCGCCCACTTCCATTTCTGAAATTTTTAGTTTCGCGCTTTTCCGTAAAGTATACATCAACCGACAAGCGATTCGTTACAACTGAGTTTTTTCTAAAATAGCACAGAACATTGGCTGAACCTCCGCAGACAGCGACCCTATCATCCCGTTTAGTGAATTCTGACTCTGCCCTAAGGTTTGTCGTTGGAGCATGCTTTCTCAGCCTTGCCCATAGACCACTTTGGTTGAAATAACTCATATGGGACAGCTGTCTTTCAACAGTTTCCACAACTTCAAGCACCTTAAACAAATTGCAAAATAGAGCCGTAAGAATTATAGCAAAGAGAACGTATGTTTAGCCTGTTTAGCCCATGCAGACTATTTTCACAAAATGGACCGAAGCGTTTGCCGTTAAGAACCCTGACGCTCTCACTACCGCGAAATTATTCGTTGAGGAGGTACTTTGCAGCCATTCCGCTCCTCCCGCATTGTTATCTGACCGTCGTAAGAATTTCCTATCCAAAGTAGTTAAAGATGTTTGTCAATTAGTTAACACTGCCAAGGTAAATAAAACCAGTTATCATCCTGTATGTGACGGTTTAGTTGAACGTTTCAATCATACCTTTACTAAAATCATATCTATGTACGTATTGGAACATCAGAAGGATTGGGGCCACTTTATTCCCTATGCACTTTTTGCTTTCAGAACTGCTGCACAAGCTAGTACAAACGAGAAACCCTTTTACCTTATGTACGGGAGAAATCCCCATCTTCCTATCGACACGACGTTACTCAAAGCTCAATAAACGTACGAAAACACCGATGACTATCGACACGTCATAACAGACAGATTTCTTGACGCTCTCAAACTCACTAAAGACAATACTGAGCTGGCCCAACAAAGATAAAAGACACAGTACGACAAGACAGCCAATGAAGTATCGTACAACATAGGACAACGTGTTTTGTTGTATACCCCTAACAAACGCAAAGGTTTGTCATCCATACTGACACGTAACTGGCATGGTCCTTTCTGCATACTAGCTAAGAAGTTCCCTGTTAGCTATTTGCTTTATTCTAATGATGAAAGGAACTATATTCATAATGTACACTTGAATCGTTTGAAGCCTTTCATCCCCGAAGGTATTCGACCTGACATTCCTTTGGATGAACCAGAGATACAGGTAAGTATCGACTCAGAGTCATTCGACAGCGAGAGTGACCAAGACCTAGCAGAATTTGCTGTCAGATCTATTCTTGATAAGAAAGTCATTAGAAATCAATCGGGATGTAGTCAAACGTATTACTTAGTTGAATAAGCTGATGCTGAATTGGAGCCCTCTTGGGAACCGCTTTTGTATCTCCATTACAGTGAGCTTTTGAAAGAATATGAGTCATCTTTAATTTCGAAGAAATCTGGTTAGCTCGTATATTGGAGCACCAGACAGCCACAGTAAGAATCGAGGGCGATTCTTTCTAGCCTACCCCGGGAGAGATGTAGTACGGATATAACTTCTATCGCCTTTTCCACTATAGCCTCGTTCTGATTGTTCCTTCTTTCTGTTCATCATTATTTTCCCAGGTTGGTCATAGTAACCCATTACGTTTAGTTGCCAAATTTCGTCTGTGCGCATTATGATTCATTTCTCACGCTTCACACTCAGGAAAAACATATCGATTCTTAGATTAATTTGTTTGAAGTCTTGATAGTTTTACGTAAAAGGTTATTAGTCAGCTTTCTTTATATAAACTAATCCTTTGTTCTTAGTAGTAGAGTTATTTGTCGTTACATACTTGGTGCTTGAGAAACGCCGTGTATACGAGTTGATAGAGGTTTAGATAAAGTTTGAGAAAACTATATCTGGTGTGTTTTCTGAAAAAAATCTGACGTTCAGAATGAAGATTCACGGTGACACAAGAATCCGCAAGCATGGTGTATCAGTTGCAGATCCAGGCTCAAACACTGACTAAGACACAACCAAGGGCGAAATGTGAGTTATAATTGGTCCAGAATGTATTGGATCACGCCCACCAAGTAGTCAAGAAAGGCGTTTTACTTCTGTTCTATGGCCACGCTGCTGTTTTTAGTTCATACCGATAGCTCTTAGAAAGGTATGGAAAGACACTACGTCGACATTAGCAGACACGAGTGCCTAGGCATATTACTTAAAGTGCCTGTGACATTATATTTTTTATTCGCGTAAATGATTCATCACAATGCCTTAAGACCATGTCTAGAGTTCTTTTTCGGAAATGAAAGCGTTTTGATACAGAAATCAAGCGAAAAAGTGCGGCCTAGCCGTGTGGGTTCATCACAGATCGCCATTCCCTCGTGACGTCACGGGATGAACTCGTTCTCGAGGCTACCACTTTAGAACAGTGACAAGCAAGGACGCAGTACGTGCTAAGCTGCTTTTTAATGGAATTGCCGACTGTGGCGAAATGATATGTTGTTGAGAAGTGTAGAAACGTGAGTAGCGATGGTTTTTCGCTTCATAAGTTCCCAAAAGATGAGCGGACACAAATTCTGGTTGATGTTCATTTAGTAGATTACATAAGAAAGACGGAGCCATCTTGATTCAGCTATGTTTATAGTATGGACTTCAATCCAAACTTGGGTAAAACAAGCATGATTGACGATTATCTTGGCTTCAATACAAGGTGAGGTATCTTTCCTCAAGTTGTATATTTCCGCTTGTCTAGCCTTGGGTCTTTGCCTACATCTAGGCATGCTATGATAGGCCATGCATTGTTTACTGTAATCATAAGTCATACTGGTCAGTATAATCTTATCCAAAATCCCTAAACTAGTAAAACTTAAAATAGATGTATTTATCTGTCTCTTTTCTAGACATTTAGGAATGGGTGCTGTTCTTATTAAAAAGATTGGGTTGAATAAGCTTTACCTTGTAAAGTATACAGCACCTTGAAATATGGCAAGATAACTTGAAGGCACTAGTGTACTGGGTGGTTATGGTAACTGTACAGCTTTTACATTAGTAATAGCCATAACAAATGGAAGTATCACAATTTTGCAATGAAACTGTTATTGATGGTCATAAGCAACTTATTATCTTTTAACCACTTCCAGGCTGTGGCAATTGCTTGTACCAATGCATACAATGATGAATTCCTTCAGATCCTGGGACAACCATGTCATAAATATAAAATGACAGAGACCTCATGGGATCAGTAGAAACATAAGCATTTGTGGCATCAATTAGCATGAATACTTCATGTGATGATGGCTCAATGGATATCAACCAAGATGTATATGTTTCATATGTACTTTATTTTGTACTTTATTGTTTGCTTCAATTTAGAAATGGAGATCCCATTTATATTTCTTGTCAGATTGTTATTAAGAAAAGAAAAATCATTTCTTGATATAATACGTAAATACCAAGTGCAATTTTGTCATTTTTTTGTTCTAAATTTCTGCATTTTACTCGTTTCTTTTTGTGGCTGACAATTACTGTTGCATTGCACTGCAAACATGAATTCTTGTAGACAGTTTGCAGATCAGGAGAGAAAGATTTCTGTTTATGAGAGTAAATTAACATAACTATTTGCAATGTGTACTGAAGCATCTGAATCCATGTAAGTCAATAATTGTATCAAGTACTGCAGCCATGGTTATCATAAAGCACTAAATTTGATGAAAAATTATTATCAAATTCTCCCTGCATTGTAACAATACCCTACTGCAGTTAGTATACAAGGTGAAACTTATGCGGGGCCTTCATAGGCTGTTTCTATGGCCTGACTATCAATGCAGGCAGCAATGAACCCAGAGTGATTGCTAATGCAGGCCAGTGCATCACATTTCTTTCATGCAACTTGCCAAAAAGATGTTGTACAGGTTGACAGAAAATGCTCTCTTCTTTTTTGTGGCTGAAAGTACCCATACAATAACCTAAGGAAATAAATATAAAAAGCATAAGCATATATAACTATAACTAGATAGTATGTGAACAAATGTACTATCGAGAAACTTCATGAACGTAAATCTACAAATTAGTCAATTACTCCCATGTGTAGAGATAGTTCTAATATCAATGTTTGTTTTGAACATTCACAAGTGGTAACACTTAGCACTATGTTTAGTATACAATCCTCATTTATATATTAAACAGGATTCCTCACCATTTTCTGTTCCTCCTTGATTTGACATAATTTCTTCGCATGGACTCGGGTCCTCTGGCTAGCGATTGGCCTAGCCACGGTTGCTCACTGCCATGATGTTAACATACACGGCAATATATCCGCAGGAACATCATCCAGCCCATTCTCTCCATCAATGTCTTCTGATGAAAAAGTACTGCTTCCAACACTTTCAAAATTATCAACATATCGCCCCTACATTCGTCTGAAACATTGATCATCTTGGACTTTCTCCCGGTCTTCCTGTAGAACCTTATCAAGAGGATGGAAATGGGTTCATCCCGTGACGTCACGGCCTACGTCCATCTGACAACCAAGATGGCGAGATTTGACGCAGAAAAGTGACAATAACTGTTTCAGTTCTCACATAATGCAAAAAAT
This sequence comes from Mastigias papua, assembly GCA_964019165.1. Lineage (NCBI taxonomy): Eukaryota > Metazoa > Cnidaria > Scyphozoa > Rhizostomeae > Mastigiidae > Mastigias > Mastigias papua. Next base: position 6,832,100 of record OZ025275.1, on the reverse strand, counting down.
AACGTCAGAACTGAAAACACCGACCCTTTTTCCATAAGAATAGATATTAACTTGAGAAAGTATGAAAATCATGTCACAGGCACTTTAACAACAGGCTTCATACCAAGAAAAATAGAAGTGACCCTGTGTCTTAAATGCGACTTTGTCTAATATCCACAAACATGGGAACATAATTTACATAGGCCAAACGTTGGACCGCCAAGTAAAACGTAGGGCGACAACATGTAGAAAGTAGTGGATTATAAAAAATTGCTTGATGAAGGCTAGAAGAATCGTTGGGTGGCAAAACATAGGGGTCTGAAGCTCATCCAGCCCCCCCAACCCAATGGCACACTGGTTGTTGGTTGATTGTTGCCGCTGCTATTTATTGAAAGTATACACGTAAACAAATATTGTAAATTTTGGCCTAAGGTCGCGAATTCTTTCAGGCCTTTAAGCAAAGATTTAAGTGTGCTGTCAGAAAAAATAATACAAGCAGTGCAGGAAATGTTTTGTTGGATACTTTTCCATCAGTCTCACGATGTGCTCAAAATGGATTGCAGGTGGTCCGTTGCGAATACTGATTGATTACAAACTCAATATTACGAATAACACCTTGCTGCAAATCTCGAGGAAGCTATGCCACTAGGAAGCTAGGAATTAGGCTCTACAAGTGTCCCTTCGTTTATAAGGGTGATTGACGGTATGGTATGATACTTTAGGACTTGCTGTGGTACCTCTTTGGTTTGCTATATCCGCAAAGTACCAATTTTATCACCCTCCCTTTTGATTGGGAATAGCATTACATAGATTAGGTCTAATCCATCCATGCTCACATCGAGCTTATCATATAAACTAAGTTGAGACCATGGTGAAACTTGTATTGTTGTGGAAGCACTTCCTGTTGAAATGAGTTACTTCGATGCAGTTCTATCGCTGGAAAATACTCTTTTCCGTTGCAAAACTGAATTCTTTCTGTTGCACAAGTGAGTTACTTCCTCAAGAAAGTTCAACCAGTTTTCAACAGAGGCAAACCAATACTTTCCATGAATTAATCCTCGCACATTGTATTGTTGTCCAATGAAAATACGTATACAGACAATACACGATGAACGATGACCAATGACATGGAGCTATAAGACACTTTCATTCGACAGCCCCTGTGTGTACGCTCACAGGCCCCTTCGTACTAGCTATTACTGTAGTCCCCCCGAATACGTGTATTATTGTTTGGTTATTCATGAAATTTATAATACTAATACTTGGAATTTTACTGAGTTATGTGCCTCAGGTGCAGGTGACATAAGCTGAATCATGTGCATAAATGCCTAAGTGCTGAGGCACCTGTCTATCTTACCTAACAGTTCAATAGAGTATCTGACATAACGAATAAAAATTTACAGAGCTGTAATTTGAGCCTAAGGTCTGTATTTCCTACAGAGAACTGCAATTTGCAACTTTTTACCTATAGAAATAAAATCTACGACATTTGACTCCTTTAACAGAAATTAATAGCCATGCTTGCCGAATATTATTAATTTTACTTTCTTTACTTTTCTACTGCTAATTAGCATTTTATCTTTCTATTACTTCGTAGTATTTTCTGTTAGTGGTGTTTCAACTTATACTTTATATTCTAATATTGTACTTTACGAGAGACTACCTTGCATAAATGTTTACAAATGAAAATGAAAGTGAATGAAAATATCCTTTCCTCTGCAGTGATGATTTCAGGCACTAAGGCAGTAGACTATGTCCCAGTGCGGGATCATCTTTTGAGGTTTCTTACCCCTTTGCATTTTACAGAAAATTGTAAGGACACAGTTGTTATGGATGGCGAGCATCTTCAGATATATCAAAATGTTGTTTAAGGGACGGTTCTTGCACGAAAAACTATTTAACGTCGCAAAATATCATCACCCGAAAATAGTGTCGTTCCAGCTCCATTTTGAGGTTTCATCAATAGACAGAATCGCAACATTTGAAAAAATTATACAAAGTCACGTAAACGGCTGAAAGGAATAACGCTCTGCACACAGGTTTAGAAAGAATACATTGACTATTTAAACTACTAGGTTACTGTCTAAGGGTTGCCTGGAAAACTGAATATCTCAATAATTTCTGAGTGGCCCTCGTCAATTATATATACACTGACTCACTGAGACCTTTCCATTTCTGTATAGCTATTTGTCCTTGTTCATATCTGGGGATATGGTAGGATATGCACTAAAGAAAGTTAATGACATACTGTTCATTGACCTGCGTATAGTGTATTAGTCAGCATGTTAGTAATGTATTGCTTTGAATAACTCTTATAAGCTTGTTTTTCTATCTATTGCTTCTTGAGATAGATACTAATGCGGCATTCGGAATGTACCTTCTGTTGGTTGCTTTTGGTTAGAATGTCGTCTGTACAATACACTGTACCCTGAAGAAGCCCACCAGAGCTGGTGAAACTAGTTTCTATCTATATACATTGTCTCGTGCAGATTCAGAAGCATATGTGCCGTCCATTAATAACACTATGGACCAACCTTGTATCTATTGTGTTGTTTATTCATTCACACAATCTGTTGATTTGTGGATTTATGAAGACGCAAAACTGAAGCATGTCACTTGTTTTTCACTATTGTATTTCAGAAATCTCTCAGCCTGCGCCGCCTATCCGTGGCAAGGATTATAAAGCAATGTCAAAGGAGGTAGATAAAGTAAAGGCAAAATCTATCTTTGAGTCTATAGGTCGAAGTAGTAAGTGATTTTTTATCGTTTTTTCCCTATCTTGTTTTTCTTCCCTGGAATACTATGTTGTTATTTCATGCATTCTACATTTGTATCAATTCTCGAAGGGCTGAAGATGTGCTTAAATGACGGGATAAAACTTCATCCATAGGCATCGATGCTGATAGGCATGATTTTGTTGTTAGGAATTCAAATGTTTCTTCTTTGCTTGACGTAATACAGAGTTTATTTGATGGCAGAACTAGTCTCATAGATTTGATTGCAAATGAGAGTTCTCGCAATAGTACACCAACATGGAGATTTTGACCTCGCTATTGAACATCGCTTTGCCAAACAGCTATAGGAAGTTCAAAAAGCTAATGCAAGAAGACTGTATAAACTTTAACTCACACAAACCTAACAAAGAATTGTCATGTGCAGTCATGCGTAACAATGTCGAATATTCTATATATAGTATGATTGCTTGGACGGAAGTAGAGCGAGAAGAAGTATTGAGCACAATACTGGGCGAAGAAAATGCTTTGGATGAAGTTTAGACATGGTAAAGCTTCAAACATACAAATTTATCCAGCAGGGGACATTAGAAGAGAGCTACACACCAACTCTGACATATGGGTGAAGACGAATTGATACTAATATGGAATGTACTGAATCAGAGGCGCATTCGCATAGTATATAGATATAAATATATAATACTTCAATGCAGTGGCGTAGCGTGACTTTTTTGACTGGGTATTCTATCATAGGGTGTGGCTGGATGTGGCTAGGTGTGGCTAGTTATCGTTCCGTGACATTTATCGCCCTAAACATAAATATCTAGTAAAAAATTCAATCTCCTACCCTGTATTCATCAGTTGGTCATGGTCACAGAACAGAAAGGAGCCGAAAATTAATACTAGACATTGTATCTAAGCTAGGCTGTGTTTGTTATTGCAAGGCGTCGGCTTCCCCTTATCAATAATCCTCTTGTCTCAGCAAGTGATGATTTTGAAAATGAGTTTTGATTCAGCGATGTGACGATATCATCTACCGCTTATTTCCCCATAGTCAAGTTAAATCCATCTAGCAAATCATGAACAGGACCTATAACAACAAAGCCTAGAAGGTTCTCGAAGCCTTGGCAAAAGAACAATCTTTGCAATAGCAACTGGACAATAGCAGAGAATGACTAATAAGTTAGAATTTTGATAGGGACAATATCACTTGACTCTGCATACCTTTGGATTATACAGATCTAGCAGCACGGATTATGTAAACAGAAAGAGACTAGGTCAGGGAACTTACATATTTTTAGAAATATAGGGGGAATATTTGACATCTATCGCTACATTATTCACGGAATCAAAACAATTATATGCTTCTCCTAACACCGCAAAATGAGACATTGGGGAACTTGGCCTACGTGCGACTGTACCTCTACGAGCTACCTACCTTTCACATGTCTTTCTTGTTGCTGCTACCACATGACATAATTTACATCTGACCAGAACTTTCTTACTAAAAAGTCAGCCTTTAAACTCTCCTATTACAAATTTCACGTGTCGTATTTACTTCATATTTGATAACAAGTCCCGCACTCCATGTACTCAAGCTCATTGTTTATTAGCCTCTATGTGAGGTTTTAGAAGTATGAGGCTGGGCGCTGGCCATTTCTCAGCGTATTTTGAGATTGTTTTCGGTCATTAAGGAAAACTTTATTCATGAAATGGAACATTTTGATCGGTTGAAACACCCTACCGGGTATTCACTGCGTATTCGTGACGAACTTCTGTTTAACATGAAGTTGTTGTTCGGTCTTCTGCATTTTCCTCACAAATCTGCTCGCTTCCAAACGATTCACTTCTGCACACTTACACAGCTTGAATATTAATGCAGGTAAGCACGTTAAAAGGAGTTTAATTTGCCATTTCATTGAGCATTTGAGAAATAGTACCATTATCGCAGCATAATGCAGGTTATTATTTTTTCTGGACATTGTAGGGTATTCACTGAATACCTTGAATACCCTGACGCTACGCCACTGCTTCAATGTAAGCATTTCGATAAATATCTTCATCAGTACTCTTACTCTTCATGAGTGCTGATCAAGATATTTATCGAAACGTTTACATTGAAGTGAAGTATATTTTTGATATTTTTGATTTTTTCTCTTATGCATTATGCATACATACATACATACATATATAAATATATATAAATATATATAAATATATATATATATATATATGAACTGAATATCCCTGTATGTATGCAGCGTGCAGCGTCTATTATACCAAATGACTATTATATCCGACCTTGCTAATTGAGTTTTATTGTTGTAGTGAAGAGGGATTCATGGGGGAAATCTGTATCTTGCGGAGGTTTATTTAAGAAGAAAGATGAAGATTTGTCTGCAGTAGAAGGTAAGTAGTGATATTATACATGAGCCTGTTGATAGCACCAATGCATGACACGACGGAGAAACTGCACAGTATGCCCAGGGGTGGAAAAAAGTGATTTTTGAGGTCTTTGGTATAGAGTCAAAGTGTGCAGAATACATCTCACTTTTGGAGGATTTTATGACCCGGTAAATTTGGGACTTATTGAGTATACAGTTTTGTAAGAAATAAGTTTATATCAAAACAAGTTTCAAAAAGTCAAAATTGTAAGAAAATGCTAAGAGCATCACAGGGCTCAGGTTCCAAAGTTCATGTTTTTTACCTGCCAGAAATCGATATTAGCTCATTCTTTTCGAGCCCTTTTACAAAGTTCAAAACTGTTCTTTGATAGATGGTCTTGGATGACAAAGATCAGGCTTTGTTATAATAATTAATAGTAGCCTCTTATAGCCAGTTAATCGTGTAAATGTTATGAAAATCTTAATAAAATATCAATCTCATTTTCGGGAAAGTTAATAAAATTGAGGCTCAGGTAAAAGAGTGATTTTCTTATGAAGTAGGTGTATACGTTCAACATTTCAAAAGATGCTTTATTGGATTTTGAGGAAGAAAACATGGATTTCAAGCAATAATTGCTTATCCTAGATAACTCCTAACACACGAGGTCAGCTATTTCCTACGAAGTATATATATGAATAAGACTTTGAACATTTACTCGACTTTACACATCAAACTTTACGAATTCCTAACTTAATAAAAGAGTCTAGCAACGGGATTTCAAAGGAATGGCATTATAGCTCGTAGAACTCTCTTTAGTCCAGGAAACAATTACTTCTAGGTTTCTTTTTGCAGAAAGGTGTAAGCTTGAGGTCAATAATTTATTAGAGTAAAATACCTATTCATTTATCGCAGAGCAAGAACGACGATGAAAAAATCATGTTAAGGTTGATGTTAATCGACCATCCATTTTTCCTTAATTACGTAGTCATTGAGACAAATCCATGATACATAAAGACACATCCATGATACAAACGTTTCGGACCATTTCCAAGGTCCATCATCAGTGTAAAAATCAAGGCGTGTTCAGCTCTTTATAAAGGGCCAGGAACCCAGGGGAAAAACAATGGGGCTGAAAGCGTGGAAAAGTGAATAGAAGCGCGTAGCGAGAAACAAGGATGGAAAAACAGTATTGTCATAGAGGAGGAAAAAGTATTGTAGAAAATAACAAGCAACACAGCTAAGGGGGACACGTGGAAACAGAGCAGGCGCATTAACCGTGAAAGAGAGCAATGTAAATAGAATGGGAAAAGTATAGAAATAAAGGGGAAAAAGTATAGACATAGCAAGAAAGATCACTCAAGAGGGGGACAAAGGACAGTAATACCAAATAAACAACAAATCAAAACAGTGTAAGGGGGATAGAGGAAAATTGTCTGTTAGGACTGGGCCTATCACGTAGAATCAGAAGACTCTCGTGGATAAGTAGCTCAAAAGAGTTATTAGTTCTACTAATGATTTCAACGTTTTCAAGAAACGCATCATGGTTAGTCTTAGAAATATGGTCCCCAATGGTAGAAGAACTGTTTTTTATCTTTTGACCTGCTTTATTAATTTCCAAATGCTCTCTGCAGCGAAAAACAAGATTACGGGTTGTTTTCCCGTAGTACGAGGCATGGCAGCCAGGACACTTATAATAAACCACAGAAGAGCAAATGAGAGAAGGGAGTTTATCCTTAAACCTGAACAGGGAAAATATACGTTTTGGAGAAGAATAAATAACTTGAAGCTTAAGTTTGGGATAACATTGTTTAATTAGCCTAATAAGACGTTTTTTAACCAGTAAGCTATACTGGCCTAAGAAAGGAAGGCATACCATAAGGGGGGTTCTATCATCAACTTTCTTAGGGGTTCTTTTTAATATACTTGTCGTCCAAAAACGACTTAATAACACGGTCGATGATGGATCTGGGAAAGCAATTAAAAGATAAAATTCTTTTAATGCGAGTTAATTCATTATGAAAGTTGCTATAGTACGAGCATATATGAAAAGCGCGAAATACTAAAATACGACCAAAATTAATCTTGTACTTATCAGGGGCAAGGCTAGCATAATCCGTATAGAGCCCAGTAAATGCTTTCTTACGATATAGGCTGGTAGAAAAGCCAGTACCATTATGTGTAACGAGGACATCCAAAAATGGCAAATTATTATCACCCTTTACCTCGGCGGTAAATATAATGTTCGGATGAAAGTTATTAATATATTTGAGAAACTTATCAATATGATCCTTATGTTTAAATAAGCAAATATCATTTATGTTCAATTAGTAAGCATTTGTCAGAATTTGACATTACTGTAGAAAAATTGATTGAAAATGTGATTTTTGCCATGATGCTTGCATACTTTTGACAAATTTTAGGGAAACTCATCAGTAACTTACACTTGATTGACATGTATTAGCTGGTTTGCAATCATTTTTCCTGTGTATACATGCACGCCATAAAACTTTGAAACACTGCTTTTGATTTTCTAAGATATATCATCAATTCCTATAATACCTACAAAAATTTAACGTATAAGGTATAGTGGCACACCATGGGATGTTGTGAGTGGTATTTTCTAAGGGTAGCTTCGGACCAAAATTTTCCAAAGATTTTTCTTACAGCTTCTCAAAAATTGCAAGTTTGGTGCAAAACTTCCTGACAGTAGCAAAAGTCTTGAATTTAAAAAGAATTTGAAACAGATTTGCCGTCCACTTGCACCCCAGCAACTTCACTACTATTGCATTTGTCTTCTTCCGATATCAAACCATAAGCAGAATAGATCTAAAACTTGTCGAGAACTTTTTCATGGTGAAACAGAAAGATCATAAAGTGTTTCCATGTTTTTTGAGTAAAATTAGTACAACATTTGCCATTATTTGCAGTAATTCTACAAAACTTCCTCTAAAGTTGATATATCTGTTATCTATTTTCAGTGATTTTTTTCAAATATTGTTAGCATGGTACCCCCGCATTTAAAGAGAAACTGATTTACAGGGGCCATGCTTTAAATATGGTATAAAATAAACTGTGCTTGATAATTGCAATATAATAAAAAGAGACTAATGGAGATAAAAGATTACAAGAAATCTTTAGTATAACATGATAAAAACTCTGCTACTCAATTCATCAGCCTATTCACAGATCTTTTGGGTGGCCGTTGTATTTTTGTCTCAATGATCGACTCATTCCAGAGACTGGCCCCTCTGAATGAAAAGCATCCCCAACCAGCAGATGTCCTAAGCATTGGGGTTCTAAGACTTACACTAGAATATAGAAGTACACGCGTGGTTGTTTCGTTATCTCTCGTGGACATGTCGCTCATATACGACGGTGCCTCACTGTTTAGGAAGATTTTGAGTGTTTTATGGTCAGGTAACTCCCTAACCGTGGGCAATCCAAGGGCACGAATGATTGGCAGGGCAGACGTTTCATGACTGCATTCGACAACTATTCTGGTTGCATGACTTTTGATTGTATCAAACTCCAACAATTCCCATTCGGACAACCTCTAAATATGAAGCCCCCAAGAGACAGCTATCAAACGAAAATAATTATCCTCATCAAGTAATTTTCTGCTTGTATAGACACTTCAATGGCATCTGTCTGAATCTATTTGTTTCACACTGAATAGCTTTAAATGGGCTATGGAGCCCATATCTCCCTAAATTTCAGTTTTATTGGACAAGGTATGTTTAATTGCAAAGCTAAAGACACTTCTGTTGAGCCCTCAGCCGTCACCAGAGAGTGCATTTATGGCAAGTTAAGGATTTTTTCACATTTCATATTTCTGGGCGCACTGTGTAGTGAAGTTCCCCATCGCATGTAGTTTGCCTGTTGAATAACTGATGTTAGCATTTTATAGCATAGATTCAATAGTAGTAAGATAGCAGTAGCCTTAAAGCACCCCTTCCCCACTTAAATAGAATAGCCTGGGTAAGAAAGGGGTTTGAAGCGATATACGAATGGGTGTCTGTATATAGATTGGTGAAGAGATGCTGGATGGAATCTGGAACATGACAATTAGCAAAAACACTTCTAATTCAACTGTAATGCACTTCAATTGAGCGATCAATTTTCTGACAATTGCTTATTTCGTGATCCATCATGCTTATTTTACATTTACTTATTCTCATAGTTACCAGACCCAAAAGAATGAAGTTCTAACTGTTTAGAAGTGCGACTATTTAGATACTCAGTAGCTATTTGTTTATACCTTTTTGTCCATATTTGATGTTTTTACGTGGGACAAATTACAGGTTCCTATGCTATCCCAATTCCTAATTCATTATTGACATCAAAGTTGGTTACTTATTCTGCACATTGTGTAATGTGTTCAATTTGGAAAGCTGTATAATGAGCAAATTTCCACGATAGTCTCACTGTAAACGAAGATATTTAGAGTTTGACCTCATGATTCTCTTTCATTCACCTTTAATGTACGTGCAACCAAGAAGTAGTTTAGAAGTCTTAAATGCCCAATAGAAAAGCAATGATTGGCTGAGAACATTAATGTTGGAAAAAGTTGCAAGTTAGAACTGTCCATGTAGTTTTTCCATATATACTTGTGAAAAATACGTCTAGTTCATATTTTGTTATCTTTCTATGACTAGTAAGTTGTGATCTTAATTCGTAGGTTAGTGCTTCTTTTGTCGTCCTTTAGCATTACCATAATATTTATTTTACTTTTATTACAGAGAATTTTTACAAAGCGGAAAGCGAAAGAAATGAGCTTGCACAAATGCACCCTCCCCAAACACCTCAACTAGAACCTATTTTCCACCATACTCCTCCGCCCCCGCCTCCATCTGTTCTTCCATCTCCAAGTTTACCTCCTTCACCTCCCCCTGGAGTGCTTTTCTCAATGTTAAAGCCTGATCCACCCGCCTTTAGCTCTGCTGCCGCGGTCCCTTTTGGTAGCTTCTGTTTTACTGAACCTCTACTCGGTCGCTCCTGTTCTACCAAAGACTATCAACATCAAGAGTCTGCTGTAGTCACCCAAATTAGTAGATCTCCTGTCTCTGATACACTTACCGGTGCTCTTAAAGCTCGATTACGTAGAGGTGAGTATTAGTGTATTCTTAATATGTATTACATAAGTTCTCTTACGCCCTGTTTTACACTACAATATCTCATTGCACTACTGCAGACGCAACCTCTTCTCTTCCTGACCTTTTTTGGTTGAAATAGGGTAGCTTGGTGCCAAATATACAAAAGCATAACCTTATATTATTCCAAAGTGAAATTATTGCAACAAATTTCATTTAATGTTGTCCATTGACTACTCTGGTATCAGGCTACCTTTCTGTTGCTTTTTTCCTGTTGTTTCTTTTCTTTCATCGCGTGCTTATTGTTATTTATTTTTGTTTTGTTAAATAAATTGCTATATTGGAATTGTCATCCAAAGTGGGGATCAGATAGCTTGGTGTTTTTTGCCTACTTTTGGATGGCGTAGTAGAATTCAATCGTTTTCGTATGTCTTATCATGTATATTTGTTTTCATGATGGTTACTAGAGTGGTTCTAGCTGCTATCCAGCATTAGTTATAACCTGAGGCGAACCCATATTAGTTTGTGTACTGTAAACAGGCCTGTAATTCGATTTCGATCAAGTATCTTATTTTCCTTAGTTATCAGCGGGGCCTTTCTAGCATCGCATTTTTTCAGTGTCATATTCAAGTTTTTATAGCGCTTAAGGCAGTCCTTCAAAATCCTCAGTCTCAATTAGATGGGAGATATTATTTCAATGATTATTGTCTCATTGCCACATTGAAGCCAATGTTTTTTCAGGTCTCAAAGTGGGGAAATTTCAGCAAGCGACCTTTTCATCACGCCCCTATAGAAAAACAGCAAGAACGGTGATTAGAGGTAGGCTTGATACTACTGGATAGGCTCTTGTAACATTCCTGTAAAACATAATATTCAGCAATGATACACAATATCTTATCATGAGATTTTATATCTATATTATAATAAGTAATTTCAAGAGCTTTATAATAGCTATTGTTTATGTTTTCATTTCTATTATTGTCTTTGTTTCCAATTTGTTCTTGAATTAATCTTTACTTTCCTTCTCTTCATTTATTCTGTTCTGTTTAGCTCGAAGAAGAACTTTTATCTTAATTCTTATGTTTTATCTCCGCCTTCAAATATTTTTTGTACGGCAATTATCATACAGTAGTCAACTGTTTCAGTAATCGTTGTATTTTCGTTATTCCCATGCATTGTACAACAGTAAGGGGCGCTTCTCTTATTCACTCATACTATTGGGTTATTTCTTCTTCCATGTTCCATCATTGATTCCATTTCTGCATTATATCTGTTATGCAGACTTATCAACTAATATAAACATTAATCCATGAAAACTATCTGAGCTCATTTGCGAAATGTTCGATCTGTAGATATAGTCATTCAGCTCCCAGATGAATACGAGAAGAGACCATGGCTTGATCAACGGTTTGTCAATTGGCGACATCTACAACTGACATCTACTGACATAACATTGATAGTAGAAAAACAGAAAATGGTAGGGTTGTGCGTTGTATATTAATGATTGTGTGAATTATCATCTGTATTGTTCATATCTTGTTGGCGAGAAAAGTGCTTGAAAGTAGTGCATTGCGGGCATACTCGAGCTGCACCGTTCGTGCTTTTCTCGTAACTCAGGAAGCTGGGTTCTAGGTTTCAAATGTGCAATTTTGGCATTGCTGCTTGTCAGTGTTCTTTGCTCATCCTGTGCTATCAATTTAATCTGTCTCGATCTCTCGATAGCACTAGAGATAACCTTACCTGTGCTGTATATTAGCTAACTCTTTTGGATTTGGCGCCTAAAGAACGCTCATCTGGTTTTTGAATTACATTTTTCATTAAAATTGAAAAAAATAGTTATTATGTCAATCATATCATCATAGCATTTCATATATTATATCATAGTTCATATCATATCATATATCATATGGTTGTAAACCGGTGTCAACTGAATGTTTTTGTTCCGTATAATTATCATATAAAATGAAATATCATATATCATATCAGCATCATCATCATCATCATAACCATGGGCTCAACGCCCGTAGGTGCTTGATGCTTTTTCAACTACATTATTCCACTTGTCTCTAACACTTGCAGTTCTATAAAGTATTTATATGGAAGTTTCCTGACACCATTGCCTGATGTCATCCAGCCATTCTCTGTGAGGTCGTCCTTTCTTATTCGTCCCATCTGCCATTCCAAGCATGATGTCTTTGATTTTTCTGTTCTTATCTATCCTACAAATATGTCCGAACAATCGCAGTCTCCTTCTTATAACTTTTTGCAGAAGAGTTTCCTTAAGATGGATTCTGTCATACAACTCTTCATTTCTTATTCTTTGTTTCCATCCTATTCTTAAAACTTTTCTGTAGCAAATTCTTTCGAAAGCCAAAATTTTTCTCTGTATCTCTGCTGTTACCACCCATGCTTCACAAGCATGTAGTGGAGTACTAAACACGCATGTTCTCAATATTGCTAGTTTGCTCATCAACGATATTTCCTTGCTTTTCCAGATGGTATCCAAGGCCATAAGAACGCGCTTTGCTTTAGCAAATCGTAGGGTCACTTCCTTCTTGCAGTCTAGATCATACGTAATTGTACTGCCTAGATATGTGAATTCTTCTACATTTTGTATCTCCTCCCCATTCACTTTCAATGTCTCTCCCATGTTTCTCTCCCCAAATACCATTGTCTTTGTTTTCGATAGATTTAGCATCATACCATACGGTCTGCAATCATTGCATAACCTGTCAATAGTTCCTGACAAATCTTCAGGGTTTTCTTCTAGCAGAACGATGTCATCTGCAAACCTCAAATTATTTATTCTCATGCCTTGTATAGAGATTCCAGTTTTACTGTTTGTAACACCATCCATAGCTCTTTTCAGGATCGTAATGAACAACTGTGGAGATATTGGATCGCCTTGTCTTGTGCCTTTACTTGTTCTGAGCCAATTCCCTAATTCATTCTGAATTCGTACTGCTGCCTCTGCATTTTCATTGATATCTTTAAGAATATCTATCAATGTATCAATGTATGATTTACTCCATATGACTTCAATACCTCCCAAGCTACCTCTTGATTGATGTTATCAAACGCTTTCTGAAATCGATGAAGCATCTATATGTTCTCCTCCCTTTCCTTCTTGCTTTCTCAACGAATAATCGTAATGCAAGTATCTGTTGAACAGTGCCTCTGTCTTTTCTAAACCCAGCTTGTTCATCTGCCAAATGTTCTTCTACTTGTGTTTGGAGCCGTCGGTTTAGTATCATCATCAGCACCTTTCCTACTTGACTTATCAGCGCTATTGTTCTATAATTCTTGTATTCTTGTGTACTACCCTTCTTATGGATGGTGACCAACACAGACTTTTTCCATGTATCTGGAACTATACCCGATTTCCATGTATTATTGCACACTTGATGGAAGGCTTTAATCCATTCTGGACCACTAGCTTGAATCATCTCACCAGCCACCATGTCAATCCCTGGGCTCTTATTTCTCTTTCATTTCTGAATAGCCCATTCGATTTCTGTATACAGAATGTTATCATCCAATTTTTCAACCTGCGGAGGAGATATGCTCCGTAAGGATGTCACTAATTCTTCCGTGATTTTCTGGTCGGCATTTTCTTCATACAATTTACTGCAGTACTCAGACCATCTGTTCAGGATTTCATTTTCTCTCTGTAAGTACTTCTCCGGTCTCCCTTCTTACTGTTGACTGTCTTGGTTGCCATTTACGATTGATGTTTCTGACCATTTTATGTATCTCTCTTGCCCTGTGTTCACCATGATACCTTTCAATATCTTCGCAAATGTTTTCTATCCACTTTCTTTTGTCTTCTCTGGCTGACATTCTTACTTCGTTACATTTGGCTTTGTACTTAATCATTGCTTGAATAGAATACCCCTGTCTTAGTCTCAGAAGTCGCTTTTCCTTTACAAGTTCCAGCGTTTTTGCTGATATCCATTTTTTATTAATTTTCTCTTCTTTTGGTATAACCTCCGTAACTGCTGCATTATGAACTTCTGCTAGCTGTTCAGCACCTACTTCCTTGTGAGAGTTGAGAAACTGTTTTACTTTGATCGCAAAATCCACCTTCACGTCTTCATTTTGTAGTTGTTGTAGATTATATTTTTAAACATAGGGCCGATTGACTCGCCTCTTCAATTTGAGTATCATATTTGCCATATCCAAGCTATGGTCTGATTCTATGTCTGCACCTTGGAAGGAGCGACACTGCTGAACTTATGAAATCCATCGTTTATCAATTAAAATTAGGTCGATCATGTTCTTTACATCACCATTACGTGATACCCAAGTCCATTTTCTACAAGGTGTTTGTTGAAATTTGGTATTGCAGATATTCATGTTATGCTGTACTGCAAAATCAAGCAGTCTTTCTCCTCTTTCATTTCGTTCACCATATCCAAACCTTCCCATGACTGTGTCCCATCCATTCCGATCCCTCCCATTCTTGGCATTCCAATCTCCCTCATCACTTTTATGTCTTTCAAAAGTCTGTTGGTACTACAGAACTTCACTATAGCACGAAAAAGCGGGAACATTGCTTTAGCATACTGAAAGCTTTTTTCGTCCGACACTCGTCAGAGTATGAAACGTCGGATAGCGACCGAAAGGTGAACCGAAATTTATAGCCAGATGCGGGTACACGTGATATGATGAATAATGCATCTATTTGGCCCTATGATTGGCCAATTAGCACCTATTCACCATTGTTTACTTGAAGAGTCCAAGTGAAAAAACGAACTCTTTTTGTTTACACAAGACTGGGTTTTGAGTCTCAATGTAAACCGATTCCAAAACACCTAAATGAAAGGACGATCTTGCTTGCCCAATGATCCGAAAATTATCGTCTGTATATGTTTTGGCGCATTCTGGATTTGTAATAAGATGTTGTCCTATGACCGAATCACTTTTCATTTTAGAATTAGAGCTTTTACACATACGAGGTGGCTGTTCTCTTGTTGTTGTGTTTTTCGTCCTGATGCTCGTGGGGACATGTTGTTTTATTCTGTCTGCTAGTCTCTGCGTGGTGCGCCCTACGTACCGAGCTTCACATCGGCACGAAAATTCGTAAACTACACAACTTTTTTGAGTGGTAGGAACGCTATCTTTTTTAGCAGATGGTAGCATGACCCTAGTGTTATACACCGCACGGGGCTTCACAGCATAGAAGCAAGATGTAATGGCTTTGTTAATTTGGTTTTCAAGTTTTGATGAAACATTTCCAATCCAGGGCAATTTTAGGTAGACTGGGCACTTTTCAGGACCAAACTGTTTTTCTGATGAAATATTGGCTAGTTTTTCCTTAATGCAAGAAACAAGGACATCTTCTGGATATCCATTGTCAATAAGCAGTTGTCGTTTTTTGACATTTGATATCATATATTGTTCAATAAGCAGTTGTTTCTTTTCACTAGCACTCTTACGTGACCTGACTGAAATATCATATCATACCACATCATATATCATACCATATCATATCAATCATATCATATCATATTTATATTATATTATATCATATCATATCATATCAATCATATCATATCATAACATATCATATCATATCATATCATATCATATTATATCATATATCATATCATATCATATCATATCATATCATATCATATCATATCATATCATATCATATCATATCATATATCATATCATATCATATCATATCACATCATCATATCATATATACTCTTGTACATCTTGCCACTTGTATATCTTTTCACTTGTACGTCTTGTCACTTGTGTATCTTGTAACTTGCATGTCTTTTCACATCTATGTCTCGTCACTTGTATGTCTTTCCACTTATATGTGCTAGAATATGATCTCTTCTACGGCATCAAAGCAGTATTACTTTTGGGTTGCCTATCGAGCCTTCTAATGAAATTCCTCCTGTGGTATTTAATTTATTGCTTTTGAACCACTTATCGTACACTGTATTTCTATCACCTGCTTAGAACAATGTAGCTGTAGATCGCATGATGTCGTATAATAGACCATATATCATATATATCAGATCATATATTATTTGCTTTACTGAATTTATCAGCGTAGTAAAAGCACCAATCATGTTTATCATGTCAATCATACCATATCGCATCATATCTATCTTATCATATATCATATATCACATTTTATCGATCATATCATTTAACATGTCATTGTATTGTGAAATCATCACCATATAAAATGTATGTCACATCATATGTCATATTTCACATATCACACCTTATCAATCACATGTTATCTTATACCGTATTGTTTAGCATATACATGTCTAAATTTCAGGCCCGTATCCCTTTGGTATGTCTCACTCCAATAAAGTCGTTAATGCAACATGGTCTAGAATGGTCTTCATGAAATGAAACCGCATTAAATTTTCCTATGACTATTTTTCAGTTCGAAAATCAACGCACCCAGTTTGAACCTCAGTTTCATACAGAATTAGATCATTATATTTCGTGTCTCAGTTGCCTCATGTAAGTGTTGCTAGAAAAGCATGTCAAAACATCTGGTAGACAGACTAGCCATCAGCCACATGATATTGCCATATACCCACCCATTGGATACTGAAAAGTTGAAGCTTTTAATGAGGTCATGTTTACTCTCACTCTAGCTACTGGCTACTCTTTTCGATGTTTACTGGTAGCAAATTGAAATGTAGAATCAATTATGTTCATGAAAGGGCATATCGCATTGCATACGTATATATTTTGTTTCCTCTTGGAGCAAAAACTTTAGTATCAATCCATGTTAGAAGGCTGCATTTGTCTGTGGCTGAAATCTATAGAACAAAGTTCAATCTATCCCCACTTTTCAAGAAAGGTACCTTCATGGCCTATGGCTGCCATTGAAAAAACTAGCTATTGGCCCAAAATGTGTCTCTCTCAAAGGAGCAAAGTTACGGAATAGTCTATTATGTGAGTTAGCGCTGGCACCTTCCCCAAGCCCCCTTTGAAACATTAATTTTTTGGCTTTTTTTTCTTTAAATTATATTTGTTATTTAGCTCTTTTAACCTGAATTATTTTTAGGTTAGGTTTTGATATGGAAATTTTTTAACTTAAATGTAGATTATGCATTTTCTGCTCGTGGAAAGGCCCCTTGAATGTTAGCACTCATACTGAAGGGCTACTGAAAGCCAACGGTGCTATTAGTTACTTTAATCCACATACATATATGAAATGTGAAATGGTATATTGGGCTAATGGACTGATGTATGACTTGTTGCACGATATGTATGCTTCAACCTAAGGCTTTCCTCGGGAATGGACTGCGGCTACTCCTTCCTTGTGAAATAAAGCAGTCAGTGTCTCCTTTTTCAAATTTTGAAAGTCAAACCAAATGTTGCATCTATGATAAATGTAACTATTAGCTATGCTGGGCATTCATTGCAAAGGTTGGGTTCCTAGAAGGATAAATAACCATTGTATTACTGCATTTATCATCTTATTTCCTATCTATATGTTTCATATGTTTTTTCATTCTTCTAGAAATATATTATACATTTAAAAGACTTTTTAAACTCTTAGTGTTGACTTGTATGCATAGGTAGCCTGGAATGTAACTATCTTCTGTTGGATAGCCTAATTAAGATGAATAAATAGTAAGTTATATAATGGAAGCTTGAAGGATTTTGCGAAACATATAAGACTGGTTTGACATGGTATTTGGAAACATCCAGGAGCAAGCAGAGAGCTAATTTCTTATTCTAGAAGCTTGTAGTGAATTGTTAGTGATCTGTGTTATTGATTATGACTCCTGGTTTGCAGTGTGTTTTGTTTTCCCAGTGATACGGCATTTAACTGGTTCATCATCATAAGCTCTCTGTTCCATTTTATAGATCAGTTAATATTTTTGCTTAGTTTATTCCAGTTTCAAACCAGTATCTAATTTTGAAAATGGTGCTGATAATGACTATTGATCTAACTTTAAGGATGGATCATGGGATTTGGATGACATGTTTGAAGGAAGTTATCAAAAGTCGCTACTTAAAATGCTAAAGAACGCTGGAATTGCATCTCTTGGTAAGCTATAAATTTATATATATATATATATATATATATATATATATATATATATATATATATATATATATATATATATATATATATATATATATATATATATATATATATATATATATATATATATATATATATATATATATATATATATGTGTGTGTGTGTGTGTGTGTGTGTGTGTGTGTGTGTGTGTGTGTGTGTGTGTGTGTGTGTGTGTGTGTTCTTCGTTAAGTATAACACGCTCATGCAAGCATATCTGCTTAACCTTCCACGGGCAAAAACATGTACTTACCAGCAGGAGTTAGCAATATGACTTGATAAAAGTGGACACTTATTCTCAAACGTTTCTTGGTAATTAGCAGACAAGGAAAATGCATATTGCAGTTGGTTCCATTCATCAGTTCGTTGATTTAGAATCTTCTGGGTTTGTGAAATTACATAGATCAAACATACAGTCAATACATGGAGAGAGATAATGATTTTCTGGCCATCAGGAATCCATAATTTCCCAAAAGCGTTTTGTAGAGCAACTTTCGTTAGGCTGTGCCTTCTCTAAGCGTACTGTAGTATACCTGCATAGGAATTCGCCCTTTTACATCTGTTATGCATACATCGAAAGATTTTTTCAAAATTCCTTTATTGTATATTTTTGAGCTCTAGTTATCTCGACGGATGTTTGATTCAGTCTTTCTATTCACTTTTTTTTCTTACAGGTAACGCTTGTCAAGCAGATATGCTTGCGTTGCTAGTGAGTGTAATATTCTACGTGATTCTAATGGCCGCCTTCGATGCTTCTAAAATGAATAGTATCAACAATCTGTGGGAAGATGCTACCGTTTTGGCAGCAAATGGGCAAACAGAGTATCCAGACCTCCTTCAAACGCTGGCAAACGTTCGTAATTTCATCAAAGAGAAGAGCAGAAGTTTCCCTTGCATGTATAGGAGACTTGAACTGGGTGAGGATATGGGAGAAGCAGCTGTGAAGATGTTGAAGCTTTCTTGTGGGCTATAAGCTTGCTTTGTTCAGCCAGTCAGTCTGTTATGATTTCTCAGAACAGTAGTTGTTCATGATTTGCACAACACATCAACTGCAGTTCAATAGGCAGTGCCTGCTGATAGTGATAATTAAAATTTTCAGAGGAACACAGCCTTTTGTTTAGAGTAATTTTACATCATATTAGGATAAAATTTAGATTACCCAAAATGCCTGATATCTAGGACAATTTATACTTTATTGATCCATTGCTGAACCTAATCGTACGCTTACGTTCTAGTAATTTAAAGAAAACTTTGATGTTGTACACTGTTCATTAGAATTATACTTCACTATTTTTTGCCAAAGTCTACCAGAGACTTTGTGGTTGTCAGATATTGGGTTATAGTAGTCAGATTACTAAATTGGCAAGTTTGTATGACGTGTTTCATTGTAAGTTTCATTGTTTCGTTGAACACGATATCATGGCTTCTATTTCAATTGGATGCATTCAGATAATCTCTAAGTTAACGAGCCCTTTGCGGATGAATGCTTTTGTCAAGTGTTTATTGAGGCGTTTCTTTATTATATTTTATGATGCATACTTTTAAGCTGTCACTTGTAGATTATATGTACCTGATTCATTTGTAATTGCTTAATTGTCACTAAACTATATTTGATAGAAGTGCCTCTTCGCTTAATTATTAGGTTTAATGCTCATACTCAAAATATGCAGATTCACTATTCAAAAGAGTCGTTATTCAAAGTTTCTTATTCAAGAAACCGAGTCTCTTTGCTGCTTTTGATCTCATGTGCTGATGAATATCGCTGGAACTGTTGGATGTGTTCTGAAGATACGTATTAGTATGCTGTTAAGTTGCTTGCACCTATGCACAAAACTGAGAACAGAGTAGATGCTTCTTTGTTTTCCATTTTGCACGCTGCACATATTACGTAGTACTCATAAGTTAGACGATAAGTGATTCCTGTTTGGGTAGTGTTTTCATTTTACCTGGAAACAAGCATTAAGATCCTAGATCAGGGATGCCGAACTCATTTTGATCTGGGCCACGTGAGACAGAACTTGTTCTTAAGCGAGCCGGATAAGCTTGTACTGGGGACAAAGAGCTGTGTTAGAAGCTGGTGATGATAAAAGTGAATGGGTAAATATAAGGAGAGGAGTAGGATAGGGTTGTGTGCTGTCACCTGACTTGTTCGCATGTATTCAGAAGCTGTTTTGAATGAACTGGAAGATATGAAGGATGTAAAGGTGGGCGGAACTAATTTAATATCAGATATGCAGATGATACTGTGCTGATTGCTGACACAATGTTAAGTTGCAAAGACTGGTTGATAAATTAGATGTAGAATGCAACAGAATGGGATTGAAGGTCAAATCAGTTAATCAGGTGATGGGTATAGCCAAGAGCAAAGGGCAACAGAGAGTAGTGGTGAATATAGAAGGCCAGACAGTAAAGCACGTTAGTTCGTTTAGATATCTGGGGAGTTTGGTAAGTAAAGATGGCAGATGCGGTGCAGAATTGCAGATGCGGTGTTCAAGGATGGCAATCGGGAAGGCTAGGTTTCGACAGATTAGAGGGATATTGACAAACATGAGTTTGAGCGGTGAGATCCGGTTAAGACTCTTGGAGGGCTACATATGGTCAGGAGTGCTTTATGGTTGTGAAAGCTGGACCGTTAATAATGAGATGAGAAAGAGGCTGGAAGCAGCCGAAGTATGGTTCCTCAGGATAATGATGAGAATCCCGTGCACGGCAAGGAGAGCTAGCCATGATGTGATACAGATCGCCGGCACAAAAGAGAACTGATAACTGTCATATAAGAAAAAGACAGCTAGAGTTCATTAGGCATGTTGAAGTAACAGAGGAAGTTTTGAGAACTGTACATGATAGAAATGTATGGAGATCCAGTGTCGCCAAAGTCAACCTGGAAACGGCACTGCGGCAAGGCTGCTTTTCATAAACTGTATTCCACAATAACATCCTTGATAAACAGCACTAACTCCTGGTACTCCACCGTAGATAGAAGAGAAGTGAACTTTGCTATTTACCTAGACTTGAAAAAAGCATTTGACACAGTCGACCATACCATCTTGTTAGCAAAACTAGAGAAATACGGCTTAAAGGGGATAACAGGCGACTGGCCTACTTCATATTTGCAAAGTAGGAAACAGTTTTGTACAGTGGGCGGACACAGGTCATCGGCTAAAATGGTAACTTGTGGAATACTCCAGGGCTCCTGCCTCGACCCACTCCTGTTCATAATCTATCTGAAATATGCTTGGAGTTATCGAAAGCCAACATGTATGGTGATGACACACATGTTACCATAACATCCAACAACCCTGAAAATCTAGTTGCAAATGCTTAAAGAGAACATCCCAATGTTTCAGTTAGTAGGCTGACTGCCAATCCTAAGAAAGCTAAATACATGTTGATTGGCAACCCCTGTACAGTTAACAAAATGGATGTCTCCGAGCCGCTAATGCTGAATAACTCTGAAATAAAGCGAGCAAAGAAGGCAAAATCACTCGGGGTCGTTGTAGATAAAAGGGTTGAACTGGGAGCAACATTTCAAAGTTGTTAGAGTGAAAGTCCATGGAGGCCTTTATCTATTAAAAACTTGTAAAACCCTGTGCCACTAAATCAACTAAATAATGTATATCGAGCCCTTATAGAAATTCATTTGAAGTATGCAAATGTCATTTGGGACAGTATTCCCAGTTCCATGATAAAGATAGTAAAGAGTCTACAGTACCGAGCCCGAACCATAATTGAGGGGGCTAGGATCAAAGACAATTGGTCATATAACTGGCTCAATGTTGAACAACTATTTAATTTCGATCGATCAGTCACAACCTACAAGATTATGAACAGGGTGTGCTCAGACAGCCTTTGGGATAAATTCCCCAGATATCCTCGCATTCAAACTACAATACGAGAAACTATAAGGACATCCAAATTCCAAGATATAACTTTGAGTATGTGAAAAGGCCTTTATTGTTCAGCTCTCACTCCATGGAATAGCATCCCCTCAGCATTAGGGAACTGCCAACCCTCCCCCAGTTTAAAAGAAATTTAAAAACTCATTTAAAGAGCTGAATTAACATGAAACACGACTCCCTAGAAGAACAGCAAATAGGCCCTAGCAGTCTCACTTTTCTCCTTGTACTCATTGTATTATAGATTGTACTTTTAATATGTAAGAAAAACTTTGTAAGGGGTTTTGTGTAATAATTTTGATACGAAATATGACAGTAAAGTATTGTACTGACAACACCCTTTATGGCCTCGATTACAGGTAATGCTGACCTTGTTATGGATAAGGCCTAAATCCAGATGCTGTCATGGATAGATCGAGGTCAAGCAGTCTAATGCATGGAAAAAGAGTGCAGTCAGATGTATTCCATTGCAGAGTCTCATGGAAGTAAACTGCAAGAAGTTCTCGTTGTAAGTAGGTTTTCCCCCTCCATTTTATTCCTGGGAACAGCTTTGGTTGTTCTGCGAACCAGAACCCTGTTCAGGTGTGTCTTTCTCTATCTACCTTCTTCAGAGAAGACTGCAGACCTGCCAACTTGGACGTAGATAAAGTAGGGAGATAACCAGATTTTTTAGGACAAAATAGAGACAAATTTAAAAATAGGGAGACTGCATTTTTGTCATTGTTGCACCATGAATGATTGCTAGAAGCACCTCTATATATTTAGGTATATAGGTGTATGAATACCCGTATAGGCCGCTACTGCTGAATCGAACCTCGCCTAGAAATAGATTGCCTACCCTAACACGCTATACACCATTCGATAGCACTCATTGAGTAGATTACGATGATACCGTCATTTACCACATAGCTCAAAGTTTCGAAAAGTTATCGAGTTTTTCTAACAAACATGACTCCCATGTTTGCTCAGCTAAGTGGAACAAGGGTTAGGGTTAGGGTTATCATTTAAATCATCTCAAAGTGTTCGAATTCGATCTATTTCATTGATATCATGTTGAAACTTAGTAGAAATCGATTAAATGTTGATGATTGGTGCTATTCGAACACTAATGCTAACCCTGACCCTGGCCCCTACCCATTGATAACTCCTCGAAAATTTGAACTATGTGGTAAATGACGATATCATCGTAATCTACTCATCAAGAGCTATCGAATGGTGTATAGTCTGTTAGGGTAGGTCATCTATTTCTAGGAGAAGTATTCTGCAGTAGCATCTGAAATTTCTGACTGTTGCAGTTGTTGCAGCTTTCATGATGTCCTCTTCAGGTACCCATTTGAGACAAGGAATTCTGGACTCTGTATAATGTGACTTCATTGCCAAAATATCATAAAGCTGTCCATTTAGCATCAGGCAAGAGCAACTCTCAGTTTCATGTTTCCTCGCAATGCTGAACAGCCATTCTGCCTCAGCATTACTGTGTGAAAGGGTCAGAACTATCTGTGCAATTTTGGCAGCAGCTAAAACTGCTTTGATTATGATCCAGTTGCCTCCATTTGATTTAAGTGCCACCAGATATTGTCAATTCTGAACACATTTTTGAACACAACTTCATCTTTACCCTCAGTGACTTTAGCTTCCTCCCCAATGTCTTTACTGAAGACTCATCAGGAAATGGGAAAGTGATTGTCCCAGGTAGTTTTCATTAATACCATAACAATTTTTGAAAAACTGAGAGGAATTTGAGAATTGGTTTGAAATAGGGAGAAATAGGCAAGATACCAGGAGAGCGGGACAAGGTGGGTTGAAGCGGGAGAGTAGAACTTCAGGAGAGAGTTGGCATGTCTGAGACTGGAGGGGTGGCTAACCAGGAGAAATCAGTAGCTTTCAAAGAAATAAGAACTAATCATCAGAGATGCCATAGAGGGGACTCATGGGCTCATCTCCCTGTGTTAAAATGAGGAGTTTTTTGGGGGGGAGGGGGTGGTTCAACCCCCTTCTATTGGGCATATGCTAGTTGCTAGTTTGGTAAATTCCTAGCTTGGTAGTATGAATTAGCTCTTTGCTTTTTGTATCTTTACATCAATTAGACATAAGTTACATCATGTAGACATAAGTTCTGTATAAGCTTGTGTGTAGTTGCATTTTACTAGCTTACAGTGAAATCTTTGTTGTGGTCATTGTTGTGTTTCATAGAATAGCATGCAGCACAGCTCCCCCCCCCCCCTGTTAATTGTTTAGGATGGCACCACTGCTTGTGATCAGTGGTGAATGAAAGTAAATCAACTGTCTTCACCAAGTTGAATCACTTCCCTTACCCATAGCTGCCTAGAGATTTCAGAGGCCCTGGGGCAAAAGAAAATTTGAGGCCCCCTGAAAGTGAAGCAAGCAGAAAAATTTGAGGGACTGGGAATTAACTCCAGAAAATTACAGCTAGTCTTACCTTCTGAGGCGCTGTTGACCTTTAAACATTTGGAGTTATTGGACCCATAGACCTTAACACCCTGGGGAGATATGCCTCCTGCCTCCCTCTTGGTGCCTCAGCCATTACCTATCTGTAGTACATGAATTGTAGATCAAGGCCATAGGGTGCAGGAGGTGCACAGTTGCAAAGTCTCCTGCACTATGCTGGAGACTCCAACATTCCAATATTACCTCCAGTTGACCTCCAGCAATGACAAAATACTATAAAATCTCCAGCATTTATTACATTTTGATAACACATCCAAAAATTGTCTATCTGAAAATATACTGAAACTTGGCAATTCACACTTTCTGTTCATCACCAGTCCCTTCTTGAAAACTTCTGTTCAAATGTCTGTTTGAAAATTATTAGTTAGTCTATAACAAAATAAGTTAAAGTGTTTTCTTTAAGGCCTAAATTCTGAATTTTGTTATTTTTGGTCTTACTTTTCTCAACACCTAGGTAGTTCTTAATTTATCTACACATTTGCTACCTTTGAACTAGCACAAGAGTAACAACACATTCTAAGTGTTGAGTGTTAGGATACCAGGAACATTACAAGGATCAACTGAGACCTCTGTATGAAATACTTGTAGTATAAATCTCATAAAACTCCTGCAAATTAACTGCAATTGGAGAAGCCCAGCTCCTAATCTGTCAGCTGCAGGAATGAAAATATTTGAAAGTGAAAAGTTTCTTAGAAACTTTTTTGTAATAGAAGTTCCTTCAGTTTTTGCCCTGTTCTTATTGGTTCCTTGTAAATTCATCTGTCATTTCTTACATTTGGGAGGTACATCTCTGGTATTTGTCAAGATACAACGCCAAGATGTTAGTTACTTTTGTTGTTTTTAGAGTGTTGTTGTACCAGTTTACAATGCAGAGAGATGGTTAGACACAGCACTTGGCTCAATTAGTACTCAAAGCTGGAAGGATTCACTTGAGGTCTCACTTTATAATGATGCTTCTAATGTAAGTACTATAAACTTATTGTGAATTTTATCTATGATTTGATAATTACCCACATAGGTAGAGTCAAAATTTTTTTGGGATAAATGCAGTGTTTATTGCACTTAAACAGAAATAACCTCTGGGATAGAGTCTTCAGTGCAAATTTATGGAAGAACTTTAATGAGCATAAACATTGTTTGCTTTGGCCATTTCTCACTCAGTGCCGATTTTCCTCCCTTTATTCATCCACATTTCTGAATTGCACACCTTGGACATCACCGTGCGTTACTCCTGCCACCACACAACTGATCATTTCTTTTCTGTTGTTCCACACACAAACATCGACACACGAATCTGTTCATTAATCCGCTAGCGACAACCTAGCCCTTAATTTACGTAAGTCGTGATTATTTTTGGATTGTTCAATTTTTACATATATATTCATGTTAGTTATAAGTATGTAGTCAGTCAGAATAGTGTCAGAGTACCGTCAGCAACATTGTCCCCTCTCTTTGCCTCCGTGTTTTCTGGACATTAAGTAATGAGACGAGCGCAGATCAATGAAGGATATCATTGACTGAACAGCAGCTTATAGGAAGCATCTCAACAGCCGTTCCTCTTTTGGTGACCGAGACGTGATCCGAAAATCCGTTGTTGATTAAACGTCAAGCAATACCCTGCAGACTTCAGCTTCAAGTCTCAACAGGCAAGTCATCGCAATTCGCACTGGACTCACCGTAGTGCCACTGCTACTCGCACTCAACTCGCCTCAGTGCCGTAATAGACATCACGTCAGGTTCCTGGTTGATTCTACTTACAAAACCTTGCCCAAGCATACACTCGTCTAGCGCCGACATTCAGGTTCCAGATCATCCTTCTCTTATAACCTCGCACACCAGCTCATTCATGGAATGCCGACTTTCTGGTTCTTGGTCAGCCAGCTCATATAGCCTTGACAACTTCGCAAAGATCGCTGCGACTCCCTCGGACTGTCGTATGTTTGGACATCTAGTTTTCATTTTTCTTATTCATTCATTTTTATTGTTCACGTACATTTTATGTTCTTATATTCGTAAGTTTTACATATTATCTTTGTCAATCGTAGTGATAGTCATTAACATAGCTAGGACAACTAGCGCTTTTCTCACACTTCACCGTCTGCCTTTTAGAGCACGAAAAAGCGGGAACATTCTTCAAGAATACTGAAAAGCTTTTTTCGTCCAACGTTCGTCAGAGTATGAACCGTCGGATAACGACCGAAAGGTGAACTGAAATATATAGCCAGATACGGATATGCGTGATATGATGAATAATGCGTCTATTTGGCTAGTCTCAGGACCAACTAGTGCGCCTATCTGGCTAATCACAGAACCAAATAGACACACTAATCATCATATCACATGTATCCACATCTGGCTATATATTTCCGTTGACCTTTTGGTCATTATCCGACGTTTCATACTCTGACGAGTGTCGGACGAAAAAAGCTTTTCAGTATGCTTAAAGAATGCTCCCGCTTTTCTTGCTTTAGTTTAGTTCTGTAGTATTAACAGACTTTACATTCCTTTTATAACAACAATCTTATAGGAACATGAGCCTTAAAATTGATGGGAAACTGAGAATAAACTAAGAGCAAGCTGATACTACAGCACTGTTGTAAAAATGATTTGAAACTGATATAAGACTTTCTAAGCTCTACCGTGCTTGCCAAAAGTCCTCATAACACCCTAAACATCAGTGTGTAGAAAGCAGTAAGTGTATCAAGACTTTTGGCGAGGATTATGCCTCTGTAAGTACGTACATCTTCTGTCTTCTGCTAATGTTATTAGAAATAAAACCTGTTTCATAAACACCCAATGTTATGTTGTATATTGTCTAATGTCTAATGTGCCTACACCCCAATGATTTAAGAGCAGATTTAGAACAATTCAGCATCAAAATTTTGGAAAAATCAAGAACAGCCAGCAGCCTGAACCTCAATTTTACTGGTTCTTTTATAAAAAAAAGAGTGCATTCATGTTAGTTGTAACGTATAGTCAGCCACGGTAGAGTCAGAGTACCGTCAACAACATCGTCTCCTCTCTCTGCCTCCGTGTTAATGATACAAGCCCAACACCGATTAATGAAGGGATATCACTGACCGAACAGCAGCTTACAGAAAGCGTCTCAACACCCATTCCTGACATCCGTTATAGTTATGACTGGTGTTTCCTACTCTCTGTAACACTTTCCATATTTCATATTTGTAGGTTATGTTGTTTTTTGTAGTTTTTAGTACTATCACTTTGATACTTGGTACAAGTATTTTTAGATAGAGCCTTGGTGAGCAATACTGGACTACCTTTTTTATAGCGGATACCTTCCTGACACATTACTTTCTTTTGATTGACGTATCCCCATATTATTACTTTGCAAACCTCTTTCAAAAATAGTGGCCTTTGAGGCCATTTCATGTATCTAGGCACAACAGCACAAAAGTCCTCATTGTCAGTACAAGTCATATAAGCTACATTTTGTCAACATTGTGCAGCTATATACATACATATATATATATATATATATATATATATATATATATATATATATATATATATATATATATATATATATATATATATATATATATATATATATATATATATATATATATATATATATATATATATATATATATATATATATATATATATATATATATATATATATGTCAAACATTAGCAAAATAGCTATAAACACAAAGTATTTTTTTATTTTATATGATACTTTTGTTCTTCAGGATGGTTCAGTGGATATCATTACCAAATGGAAGGGAATTTTTGAAAGAGATTCAATAAAAGTCATCATAGGACATAACAGGAATGCACACCCTCTTGGAGGTGGGTGATTCTTTATATGGTATTTTGTGGCATTACAGTTGTTTACATCTCATTTATATGAATCGATACTGACTTGGTCCCGAAATTATGCCTTCTGTTTTGCAGCTGTTTGTTTGCATTTGATTATTTGTTGTTGTTTTCATTGCTGCTACTGATATTAATTCTTTTGTGAGGTCAGACAGAATATTGCTGTGTTTGCATTTGATTTGCGTGAGATGGCTTTGCGGATCCAAATATAAACCAGTATAAATAAACAAATAAAATCCAGCAGCTTTGAGCAGTAAAAGATTTAATATTATTATTATTACCAATAACTTTGCTTGACCTCAAAAATGCTTTTGGAGAGGTCTATCACGATTTTAGCAAGAGTTTTCTTGAATATCATCACATCCCTTAATCGCTGCAACTTCTTATTGCCAATCTTTACACTGACTTCCATTCATATATTATTTCAGATAGTTTTCCGTTCCTGCTGTTCCCTTTAAACGTGGTGTGCTTCAAGGCTATTCTCTTTGCCCCCTTATGTTTAATCTGTGCTTTAATACGTTCATCCAATTCATTAAGCAGAAAAGTATAACCAGTTCGGTGTCTCTCCGCATGATGAGAACGACCTCTTATTTCATCCTGTTCATTGGTTTCAATTTGCAGATGACGCTGCTATAATGACTACTAGTGAACGAGAAAATAAATTATTATGAAATTGTTTCTCGAGATAGTGTCAGTGGGCCGGTATTCTAATTCGTGTGAACAAATATACTACTTTTGAGATTAAGATGTTTTCTACCAGCTTGCTTCAGTTTCAATCTAAGCTCTTGATCAATTCAGATCCGTTTGGAAGTGTCATGGCCAGAGCATACTAACAACTCTCCGCTAACGTTTTCCCAGGGGTCATTTTTTTCGTAGGGTTTGAATATTTAACAAAAAAATCAAAGAAATGAATTGTGCATAGATTGATGTAAAATCCAGCCAAGTAAAACATTTTTCGGGTCATACCCCTTCTCAGCAGAACTATTGAAACTTCCGAGAATTTCTATAGATTTAATTGTGACGTCATAGCAAAATGGCGCAAAATTTCAAAAAATAACATCGAAATTCGGAATCTGCATGGAAAGTTGACCTGAAACGACCCAAGGAGAATAAAAGAGGGAGAGCGGTAGGGTTCAATATCTTTAGGCCAAGAAACGTTGTTGACAAAAACGCGGTCTTAAACTTTTGGCCACAACGGTATATGGAACTTTATGTTACGCAAGCAAAGAAAACTTGAACGCTCCTGTAGTTTCTAGACACGACCATGAAGAAGCAGACACATTAATTTCCTTGCATGGTTTAGATGCAGTAAGCAAGGGTGGTGTGGTTTGTAACGTCACCGCCTGTTCTCCAGATAGAGACCTCTTTATTTTACTTCTTCACTTATTTGCAAGAAACAGCATCACCGAAGAGTTGATTTTCAAGATTGGCAAAGGCATGCTTGAAAGGAAAATAAGCATTAATGAGCGCTGCAGATGTGTTGGAACCAGCAAAGCAATGGTTCTCATGGGACTCCATATGTTTTCTGGAGCTAATTGAAGAAGCAAATTCCTCGGAATTACAAAGAAGAAATGGATCACATCGTACCTTGCTTTGCAACCGAATAGTGAAGTAATTGAAGTATTTCAGCAACTTGGAGAAAGAGATTTTAACTCGGCAAGAAGTCAGAAGGTGCTCGAGAGTTGTGTGTGCTCCGTGTACTCACCCAACACATGTCAGACATCCCTTGCTGAATTGAGATGGGAATTCTTCATCAAAAGAAATTTAGAAAGTGAAAAACTCCTATCAACATAAGCCACCTTTTTTCCCCACTTCGAAAGAGTAAATTATATAGCCAAAGTGAGTAAGGGATATAAAAATGACGAAAACCAGTTTCCTTCACTTTCACATAATGGTTGGCGTGAAACGGAAGGCTGTTTTGCACCTGTTCAATTTACTGAGATGATACCATTGGGAGCATGATAGGCATGGCTACCCTGAATGGCCTTTTATCATACAGCAATACGGATACTAAAAGCTATACCAGAGTTCTGATAGTCCTTTCTACATTGAGAACCAGTTTGCGTAAATAGAGTTGTAAATAGTACAGCTATGAAATCGAAAATTGAATGTTGTCAGATTCAGGTGCAGCCTTTAGTACAATACATACATTTGCATCACATAAATTTATTAATAAATGGAGAGTACTAGAGACGGATGAGAGATAACATTGGTTTACTTAGAGTTATAGCACGCTAGAGCTTCAAGAAACTCTCAGATATATGAATGAATTTTAGAGTAGATTACAAAATTTTCCTGAAAAAGACATATGAATCGGAGCCCTAGGAGACCTTTCTGACCACGTCTTGTATTTTTACGTTTTCTGAAAATGGTGCCATTGTTCCGCAAACTAAAAAGGGTTGATTATTGATTGTTGTTGATACACGCTCTTTTATATCATTGCTTAATTCATTGCCGTACAATATCATTTGCACAATGGTGTGGTTTGGAAGATTTGAGATGTTTTGTATTTTTAATACTTCGTTATTCGCGGCAGTGAGATCGCTCTTGTAATCATCATATTCATGGCATTGCAGCAAGAAGTGCTCAGTATCCTCAATTCCACTATTGATTGGACAAAATAGGTCAAGTGTGTCTTGAAAGTTATGACCTGTGAGAATTTATCTTTCTAAGATTTGCATGTAACTGGGTGATAATGGCAGCTGATGGCAGCTCTTTTGGGATCATGAATTCCATATATGGGTTCCTGGGAAAATCGGATGAAAGAAGAGAATCTATTTTTAAATGAGCTTACCGTATGTGATTCTCTGATCTCAGAAGCAAGGCTGTTCCATTCTTTTAAGCAATGTGGATAAAAACCTGACTGAAAGCGCTCTGTTCTTGCACCTATTCACCCAATGCCAGCTTTGCTTCAAGGAGCATAATTGGACTAACGAACGTGTGGAATAGGATGTCTTGTATATTCAGGTACAAGTTTATTAGTGATCGGAAAAAGAACAACACGCCTTCTCCACCTTCTGTCATTCAGTGACTCCCAGCGGAGTTCCTCGTATATTTTGTCTCTTAAAGTACCTTTCCACGCGCCAGATAAGTCTAGTGTAGCGGAATACCGGACAGGTTCAAGCCATTCCATCTGGCGAAGTAGGGTGATTTCATGCAAAAATCTGCACACTTTCTACGGGATATGATAAATGACATCACCATAGTCGAGATATGGACGAACATAGAATTTGCAAAGTTCGTTTAGCGTTTGTCTAGGGAAGTAATTAATTAGAAACTTAAGCATGTTAGTGTCATGGCTCACTATGTTGACAGCAGATTGAATTTGTCTAGAAAAAGTTCTGGTGTATCATTGAAAAAGAGAGGTGAATGGTTAGCAGGGGTTTTTTTCCTATAAAATGTCATTTCGATATTGTCCTATTGTGCTTGTTAGCCAGACAATGTTTTCCAAGAAAACCTTGTGTTTGAGTTATTTATAAGTTTTTGTGTGTTCCTGTTAGTTGGTCATGCCAAAAATGAAGCTATCAAGCAAAGTTGTGGAAAATATATCTGTTTTCTTGATGCAGTAAGTTTATATAATATTTGGTCTTGCTATTTTGTTTTTATTTCAAGTACTGTTGTCTTGAAGCGCTTGTGTACTTTCTTACATTGATTCTAGCATACAGAACAATTTATACACTATGCTACCTTATGGTAAAAATGATTTGTAGGTACTACCATAATCTAAGCCACCAGCAAAGATCCATGCCAGCAAAGTTATTCTACGAACTGAAAGTTCTCCACCATCACATTAATTTTTTTGTTTTGGATTATGGTGGTTTTTTTATAATCCAAAAGTTTTGCCTCAATCTCTTCTCTTTTATGCCTAGAGCACTAGCAAGGCTTCAATGCTGTGCTGCTAGAGATGCCGTGTTGCTAGAGATGCCAAGTTTTCACTTTTTTCGCAAAATGCTTTATAGTTATCCCTAAATTTTTTGTGCCTATTAGCCACACCGTGAATGTTGCATTGAAGCCTTGCTAGTGCTTGATCTAACTTATGGAGAAGGACTCCTCCACGTGGGTATAGGTGTGTTGGAGGACATCCTCCATGCACATTCCATGACATACTTCGTCTAACATCAAGCTAGTTCCTACTTCAATTTTAATGATATTAGTATGTTAGTGTTGACTTGATACTGAAGTATTCTTCATCTTCTCAGGATGACATCATGCTACCTCAGAGACTCGCATTACAACTGAATGCAGCTGTGTCAACTGAATGGAATACGGTATGAGGGAAAATTCAGTATTTAAGGAGATGTTATCTATGTTATGAATGATTATTGAAAGTCTACTGCAGGTCAGACTTCCCAATTTCTACTTCATAATGCTATTGGCCCAATACTCTGATCAACCCTTCTTTTACAATTTTGCTTACCACAATATACAGGTTCAGAGCTTTTTGCAACAGATATCAATTTATTCGTCTGCAATGAGGCAATCCCACACCTTTGAGCTCATAAGTTTCATGACCATGTATGGGATGAGATTGATATGATCCAGTAGAGTTGTTAAATGGCAAGTTTTTCCAATGGTGTAATCATATTTGATCCATCAGGAGTTTTTATAAACTAAAGTTTCTTCCCATCCTCTGCTCTAATTAAGTTGTAGTTCTGATGGCCGTTCTGTTAGTTGCCTGGCTGCTGCATAAGTTTATTCCAGTTTGTTTCTTTTCATATCATTTTATTGGTTTCTTCAAGCAAGCAGGGGTTAAGAATATCATTGCAATAGATGCCGAAAAATGTGAAGGAGGCCAATATTTTCCCAAATTATTCAAATATTTTTTCTAAAGTTTTTTCGCGGAATTTTTTTCCCGAAACTTAAACATGCCGAATTATTGGTTGTGAATATGAAGAACTAAATTGGGGATAGTATGGGACATGATGAAGAGTTAGTAATTTGAAAAACAAGCTGACTATATTGATTTTTGAATTGCTACATATAGATCATTGGCGCTCATTTTGAAAGAATGCCAGATGATTCAACACCTCGTTATACAGAATGGCATAATAACCTTACACCGAAACAGCGTTACTCTCAGGTATGCACTTTTTTCAATTCAGATCAAATTCGATGATACTGAAAGAACTTTCTTGAACACTTTTCAATTTCATAGTTTTGATTGACATTAGTTTTGTATAGGTGTTAAGTATGTGGACAGATATCATTTGTATTGGTTTAAGTGATCCTAGTTGATTTGTATTTTCTCATTTGTTGTTTTTTCATGACTTAGTGTTATGAATAGGGTTTAAATTCACGTAAATAGTTCTAGGCATCAGTACTTTTATACTTGTACGCCATATTTGCGTCATGTTATTTATCAAGGCAATCAACGGTACTTGCCTTGCGCATTGGCAACTTGAGAATACAATAGTGGCCATTTGCAGACTTTGTGAATTTTCATCATGATGCGCTCAGGAGCTTTGCTTCTTGCTTGATTTTTTAAACTCTTTATCATCCTATACACCTTTGTGACACTAATTCACACATAATGAAGTATTGCTATATATATATAATTTTACATTACTGGATATTTAACAAATTGAGATTTGGTTCTGCAACGATTGTCTCGTAGTTTTGGCCCTTATTCCACAGATATACACATCTTTTGGACCAACAATTATTCAACCAACCTGGTTTTGCAGTAGGAAACTTATAGAGTTTCTAGGATATT
Organism: Mastigias papua; assembly: GCA_964019165.1. NCBI lineage: Eukaryota > Metazoa > Cnidaria > Scyphozoa > Rhizostomeae > Mastigiidae > Mastigias > Mastigias papua. The sequence goes on along the minus strand of OZ025275.1, from coordinate 6,797,909 downwards.
TCGATGAGATTGGGAAGGTAGTAGCTATTAACCCTTCCTTCGTATTTGGCAGTTTTCTTTCTTGAATTGTACTTACCATTTTACCCCTTTCTCCTGCTTGATGACATTTGTTTTCAATGTATCAAAGCTTGTTTTATTGTGTTGGTGAATGATGAAAGTGCATACGGCAGTGATTTTTTCTAATGAGCCTTTGACCCTCCTTAGTATTTTTCAAGGCATTTTGAATGCATTTTCAGAAATTAGTCTGCAGGAATAGGATATGTCTGTGCTAATCAAGTTTCTTCTTTGTATTTGACTATTATCGTAAATGTGACCATTTAGTCTCTTCTACAATTCATGCTAAGGAGTACCAATTCATGCTAAGGAGTATCATTTCCTGTATCTACTTTTCCTGGAAGGAAGTTAGCATTCACTCCAGAAAGGCTGGAGACTTACCTTAAGATATGTAATAAAATATAGACTCCTCTTATGCAAGAAATGATGGTTATAGGTCTGACTCCATCATTCAGTAACTTGGAACTGGAAATTGAACATAATCTGCTCAAAAGCTATTTTAGACAATGTGTGGAGAATATCTTTTTTGTTGTTTATTTTTGTGCACAGTCTCGGTAGGGACTGTGTTAGTGGAAAACTGCAGTTATGACTTGTATTTTATTGAGTTTTTGAAATAGAGCTGAAAAAGCCTATTGAATTCAAATACCGAAACTTAAAAGATGAATAGGTCTTACGAATCCATTGGGTTTTTCATGGTCTTAAACTTTTGTATGTTTGCAGTTAACAGACTGAAAAGTGTTACATCAACTTTTACATAATAGAAGGAAAACCTATTTCTTTCTAGTAATACAACGATTGTGAAAGATCTTCCTGCAAATTAGGAGTGTTTCATTTTATTTAACATTTTCATTAATTTTTGCAGTCCTATCATTCAGCTTTGCCAGCCTTGTTTTTTATTCAGAAATTGAACCCCGTTAATGCTACACCGGTTTTCAAATTTGAATACATTATCTGTTCTAGCTATTAGAAAGCCAAGCTTAGCAATTTTGTTCAATCTGTATTCATTTTCATTATTATCTTTTAGGGACACCCGGAAGATTTGACTTTTTTCTACAAACATTTGAAACATAATGGTAGTCTTCTTTGCTTGGAAGAGACACTGTTGCTTTATCGGTATCATCAGACAGCTGCAACCTTTAGCGTGCATGAGGACACAATATGGGACATTCGAATGCGATTTTTGGAAACAGAAGTTCTTGATCGATGGTCTAACTTTACGATATGGAACGCTGGGAAACAAGGTCGCAAATTTTATAGATCGCTCAGATCTCAAGATCGTAAAAAGGTACCTTGAATGTGAGAAGCATGTTCTCTTTTTCATTTCTCTCTCTCTTACTTTTGTTGCAGATATCTTTTCATGTCTTATACAACTTGATATATTTAATAGCTTTGATATGGTGTTCAATCAAATCGTTATTGTATATGGTCGATCATCATCATTTGTATACCAGCTATCAATGATTCGTAAATGTATGGGAACTCTTGGTTATTGTATGACGGAAGTTAAGAGTCTGCTAATAATATGAATTGTTGTGCCCATTGTTTGTCTCTCACATCTTGAAAATGCTCTCCAGTCTCACATCGGCAAGTTCACATCGGCAAGTTCACTGTTAATGATATAGGAATGCAACCTACAGCTCACGTTATGATATGATAGAGTGCTCATTGGATTGTACTACAATTTGTAAACAAAGCTAACAGGACAAACTCTACAATTTTGAATCTTGCGCTGATCGGAACCGGTCATTACAAGACAGCTGCAGATACATTCATCCTATGTTTACACGTGAATATACTTGCTTACTTCCTTGTCTGTTAGCTGGTGGGTTATGCAATTTGATAAATGCACTGTATTCTTCAGAGGCTTTGATAATCTGATGTGATTCCTCTGGTAGCATAGGACACGTTTTTGTGAGATATAGCACCTTTAGACAGACTAGGGTGGACGTGATACTTTTAATGTTGAACTCTCGAGTGCTATCAGCTCTCATGCAGCGTACTGAGGTACAGATTATTTACTTAAAGCTCTTTTGGAATTCTTTCTTTTTGTATAACTGTAAGGCATGGAGCATGTCCTCATCTGCATATTTCTTATGAAAAACTAATGAATGCCATTTGGATTTTAGGTGATAGCTTTTTGTGACGTAGATCAAAGGAAAATCTCCAAGGGAGAATACAGATGTGAATTATTAAAGGTAAGGCAAAAATGTTTATTATTATATTTCATAACATTGTGCATACAAAACGTGATCTATTTCAAGCATTCTTTACTTGTAAACGGGCTTTATCATCAATTTGAAATCGATTGCAGATATGTTGTTTGAATTTATTGGCCCATGGTTGCAATATATTTCTAATGAGTATTTGATATGTATCTTACTGATTGTATCTATTATCTTAGTTTTAGAATAGCAGGTATAAATGTTCTGAGAATTTCAAACCTTTACGAGTAATTTCATATAAACTATTTGTAATTTAGAGTTGCAATAGATGTAGATGATAAAGAATTCAATTTTGAGTCTTCTTTATATTTGACCGATAAGCTTCTCCGACCATTCACAATAAGAATAAACATATTAACATCTTGCAGTGAACATCACGATAAGAAATGGCCCTTTTAGAAAATGAATATCTCCCCTCCCGCTTTTTGTTGGCTTGCTCTTTCTATTTAGATTCGAAAGAGGATACATGCATAGTGCTCAGTGTCATGGTACTTTCCATTGTATGTTGGTGTCTCAAACAGGTTTTGTACATTAGAAGCAGCTTGCCATTTTATCATGAATCCTTATCAGAAACAATCTTGCACAAATGTTTGCAAAGCCATTTCCTATAAACTTTAAATACACTAGAATTTTTAGTTATCTTTTAATGCCCATTAAAAATGATGGTGTATTTGAGAGATATTTTTGTTTCATCGTTTTTAATGATCATTGGAAAGTGAAAAGTTGGATATGTTGAGCTTTCATCATTGGAGATGATGGGGTTTCTTTTGTCTGAAGAGTAAGCATTAGTTTCCGATTGTGGTTTCTCAGTTTACTACACTTGTGTCGCACTCTCTTCAATAGCTGCGCTTTGTTTATTGACATAGGTTCAGAGTTACCTGATTGAACCTGGCAGAAAGCAGCCAGAACTATGTTGAAAACTTGAAAGTAAGAGCTTGCAGGAAATTCTTTTAAAGTGTTGAGGGCAGTATGGAGTCTATGAGATGTCATCTCTGCCCTGTATAAACAAAACCCAAATTTGTAAGAAAGATGGAAGCTTTTAATTTTTTCCAGTGATGTTTTCCTAGTTCGGACAGGATCTTGTAAAGAAACCACAGCAGCTGTGTATTACTTAGAGTCCATGACGAAAGAGTTAGAAAGCTGTCAGTTTTGTGAGGATATGCATTCAAATGATGACTGCCTTTCGTCACTTTTCAATGATCATTGAAAAATGATAGTAAACAATTACAGTTTATTTCAGGCTTTGATGACTGGATGCTATTTTCACCTTACCATACCATTGATTTTTTTTTCAGGATGGGGATAACGTGCCTACTGTACCTATCATTCATTTTAGAGATGCGTCACCCCCATTTTTGATTTGCGTTAAAATAGTAAGTTCATTTTGTTACATATTTATAAATATAAGTGCAACTCTAGGACCACAAATAGTAAGCGATTATCACAGAACAATATTTAGGTTTTTTAGAATTATCATGGAGAGCATATTATTAAGATTCACCAAGGTGGAAGTCAGGTCTAGTATTCTTGCCTCAGACTTTGTTATAGAGCCTCAATGAAAAGCAGCATTGTCAACAAGATTTGTCTGCTAGACTGAAGCAAATTTTCCTTTTGATTTAATTTTCTACGAGGCTTGTTTCTCCGGGTTCATAATTATCGTAGCTGTTTATCGCTCAGAGCATCGATTTGGTAGCAAGTTCAAAATACTAATGAATCGATAAAAAACAGCTAACGTGATTAGTTGCATATGTCAAATTTTAAACTCATAAGTTGCGTTTCCTGACAGTTATTACAAAAATTAGTCTTAAGCGCCACTGTGTTGTTTTGACTACTTCTCTTTCATTCTAGAATTTAACAAAGGGAGATTTTGAGCGGAATCTGGAGTCGCTTAACTTAGAAGAAGGAAAGGATTACATTCTCTTTAGCTAGCTTTTGAAATCTGGTGGAAATTTACCAATTTTACTTTCCTAAATATGAATTCTACTTGACATAATTCGCACCCATTTAAAGACAGGTAATGTTTTGGCATTCTTAGTGTTTTTAGAATTCATGTGCTTTCTTTATGCAAAATTGCTATATAATCCGGTCTGACACTTTACCTGCTGTAGAGAAATTACACCATTTGATTCTGCATCGAAGAGAGATTATCCTTGAGATGTATATTTGCGAGATTATCATATCACAAAAGTAGTGAGAAAGCTTTTTAATATTATTTGATACTTACGTCAAATTGTTGAGATCTTCTCTTGAAGGTAGTGCTTAGCACTGTGTAGTAGTTCAGTATTCCAACCTTTTTATGCATAGGAGGAAATATTGTCTCCAATAGCAGGCTGTAAACTCCATTTGATATTTGCTATAAAAGTACACCATGTAGCTATACAGTACAGCATAGCCGGCATATGCTAGCCTTAGCATGTGTGGTCAGAATCTGTGTGCGTGCGTGCGTGCGTGCGTGCGTGCGTGCGTGCGTGCGTGCGTGCGTGCGTGCGTGCGTGCGTGCGTGCGTGCGTGCGTGCGTGCGTGCGTGCGTGCGTGCGTGCGTGAGTGCGTGCGTGCGTGCGTGCGTGCGTGCGTGTGTATGTGTATGTATGTGTATGTGTATGTGTATGTGTATGTGTGTGTGTTTTATATATATTGTTTGTAGTAGTTATCTTCTGTGTCGTATTTTTTTGGGTTTGGGGCCCCTTTCTCTTGAAGTATGTTGTTAAGCATTTTAGCAGGCTTGCATTAAGAAAATAACAATATGTAGATAGATAATGTGATGACTTGAAATAACGGTAATGAATTTATTTCACATGTAGATATGTATTGTTTTTGAAATGTTCTGCTGTGCTTGTGTTGCTTGCGTGCATATGTTTTTGCGTTTTGCCTCATCTTCTTCTTTTTTGTGTGCTTTGGAGGCACCGTTTTCCCTCTACTTGTTTTATATGTGGAGTCGATGCTGTTCTGCATTGAAAATATAAACAAAAGAGAGAAGGGGGAAGAAGCAGAGCATAGATCGTGGAGTGTAAATGACGACAATGGCCGTAAGTTGAAAGTGGAATATCTCGATGAAGAGAAAAGATATCAATAGGCCCCTTCTTTCATGAGTAGGTAGACCACAAGGAGAGTCCCAGCATGATTTTGGTGCCGATCCCCCAACGGGCCTAGGAGGAGTTTTGTCATGAAAATAGGGCAAAAAACGGATCATATGGTACAAAATGGAGGTCGGTGATTGGTCAGCACCTCATTAGCTTTTCTTGTGATTTTATTCTCCAAAATAGTGATACTTAATAGTTCAGTGGTTCCCAAACTTTTCAAATGGAATTTACAAGGCTGTCATCTACAACATGCTTTTCGAATCAGGGTCCGCTGGAGGGATAAATATATGTTGTGGTAAGCATAAGGATAATAAAACAGCGATTCGAACAACGGACGGCAACCTCTGGCGGTAATTTAGTAGTATAATAGTAATAAGAAATTTAATTAGAGTTGGCGCTGCATAGCTATCTACGGTAAAGTACACGAGCCAATCCCAACCAACTTTCTACTTCTTTGCAGGAAAGAAGCATTCTATCAAGAAATCAGCAAGTATTTCGTAGTCTGCACAACGTAGTTTTGACCTCACTACTTAATGCTACTGATTCAAGGTACTCTAATGCTAACAAAAGAAAGATAAATATCGGCATCTTCCTAGATCTAAAAAGGCATTCAACACTGTGGATCATAAATTTCTGCTTGCTAAACTATGAGATACCAGGAATTCTCCATCAATGGTTTTCACCATACCTAGCTGATAGGGTGCAATACTGTCAAATCTATGACTCGTTTCCTCAGGGATCGTGTCTTGGGCCCCTACTTTTCATTTTATACGTTAACGACTTCGAGCGATGCCCAGAAATAAATGCAGACGACACTAGCGTAACTTGCTCTGCAGGCAATATTGAGCAACTCTGCAACGACCAAAACACTGAATGTAAGAATATTGCAGAGTGGTTACTACAAAACAAGCGTAGTTTAAATACCGACAAAACCGAATATATGAACATTGGTTCTAAACGACAAATAAACCACATCCAGGGGATATAAATTTAGTAATAAACGGAGAAAATATTCAGCAAGCTCATGAAGTAAAATACTTAGGAGTCAATGTTGATGAAAACCTGAATTGGAACAGGCAGTAGCAGAAGCATAAGAGTAAACTAAAAAGCGGTCTTTCTTCACTAAAGAACTTGGTACAGCACGAAAAAGCGGTACCATGTTTTAACCATACTGAAAAGCTTTTTTCGTCCGACACTCGTCAGAGTATGAAATGTCGGATAGCGACCGAAAGGTGAACCGAAATTTATAGCCAGATATCCGGGTACACGTGATATGATGAATAATGTGTCCAGTTAGCCGTATGATTGGCCTCTTGGCACCTATTCACCATTGTTTACTTGAAGAGTCCAAGTGAGAAAATGAACTCTTTTTGTTCACACAAGACTGGGTTTTGAGTCTTTATGTAAACTGATTCCAAAAACACTTAAATGAAAGGACGATCTTGCTTGCCCAATGATCCGAAAATTATCGTCTGAATATGTTCTGGCGCATTCTGGGTTTTTAATGAGATGTTGTCCTATGGCCGAATCACTTTTCATTTTAGAATTAGAGTTTTTACACGTACGAGGTGGCTGTTCCCTTATTGTAGTGTTTTTCTTCCTGATGCTCGTGGGTATATGTTGTTTTATTCTGTCAGCTAGTCTCTGCGTAGTGCGTCCTACGTACCGAGCTTCACATCGGCTCGAAAATTCATAAACTACACAACTTTTTTGAGTGGTAGGAACGCTATCTTTTTTAGCAGATGGTAGCATGACCTTAGTATTGTAGACCACACGAGGTTTCACAGCATAGAAACAGGATGTAATGGCTTTGTTAATTTGGTTTTCAAATCTTGATGAAACGTTACCAATCCAGGGCAATTTTAGGTAAACTGGGCACTTCTCAGGACCACACGGTTTTTCCGCTGCAAAGTTGGCAAGTTTTTGCTTAATACAAGAAATAAGGACATCGTCTGGATATCCATTTTCAATGAGCAGTTGTTTTACTCTATCAAGCTCTGAGCCTAACTTAGTTTTGGAGCAAATCATAAGTGCCCTGTGAACTAAGGTTTTGATAAGGCTAATGTTTCTTGATTTTGGGCTGAAGGAATTCCAACGTATGTATTGCCCTCTAAACGTTGGCTTCCTGTAAACGCTGGTGAGAAATCCAGTGCCCTCTTTTTCCACCAAAACATCTAGAAAGCTCAAGGAGTTGTTTTGCTCCTTCTCTACTGTGAAATTTAAAGCTGGATGCAGCAAGTTAAGTTTTTCATGAAAACAGTCACAATCCAGCTCGGAACTAAAGATGACGAAAGTATCGTCCACATATCTAAAGTAGACACCTGGTTAAAAAACTTAGAAATAAGCTCCCACAGTCTAAGTTGGACCAGGTGTATAGGGCACTTTTTAGGGTCATTTAAAATATGATAACGAATTATGGGAAGTCTGTCTGCAACTAAGCTTGAACACCTGCAGCGCCTGCAAGATAGGAGCTTACAATTAACTGAAGGTGCGGAATTGCGGTCCAGATATCGGGACTGTTGGAATTGCAATTGGCTCTCAGTTTCAAACTTAATAAGATGTGACAGGGCAATAATTACGTACAAAATATTGAACGGTTTCTGTCCGGACAGCCTCTGAGGATTTTATCTCACTAAATCGGGGATATCTAATTATTCAACAAGGAACCCTATTGATATTGACATTTCTAAGGCGAAACCTGGAATTCTTAAAGGGAAGTTTCTTTTACTCTAGTGCCAAAACATGGAATGAAATTCCAAGTAACATCAGGATGAGTCGCACAATCTCTCCGTTCAAAAGAAACTTGAAGGAATTCCTAAAAAGTTAATAGACTCCCAAAACAGGTAGAACAGCAACGTTTTTGTTTGATTATATTAATGTTTATTTATTGTAGCTATTTATTATGCTAGTAGGGTATTCGTGCGGAAAGATTCACTATTACATTATTACACTTATTGCATTACTGCTAAAACTAAATTTCACTATAGCACGAAAAAGCGGGAACATTATTTTATCATATTGAAGGGTTTTTTTTCGTCCGACATTCCGTCAGAGTATGAAACGTCGGATAACGACCGAAAGTTGAACCGAAATATATAGCCAGGTGCGGTTACAGGTGATATGATGAATAATGCGTCTATGTGGCCCTATGATTGGCCAATTGGTACCTATTCACCATATGGGCAGAGGGTTGTATGTGGATAAATCCAAGATATAACAAAGACATTCTTGACTGAACCCCCTGATAATATTTCTGGAAGAAGTGCCAAAATATTTACAGTAAATTTAGAGCCAGGCGTACAAGTTCGCTCAACTTAAATATTCTGCTAAAATCTCCCTAAAGTTCAGTTTTGCCATTAGTTGGACGAAGCCTAATATTGATGCAATGATTTCTGCATACTTTTTAACTGCCCAAGATTTTCCTGGATTCGCCCTGGTACGGTCCGTGGAATTTGTGTCAAAATGCACTTTTTCCGTTTACTTTTAACATAAGAGGAATCAATAGTGACATTCCACCGTGCGATGAATACTAATCAAATTCCTAATAGTTTATCAACTATGTATATTATAGCATGCACTTACTCAAGAGAAAATCGCAGGAAGTTTTCAAAATGCTATGGCACGGTATCATTTGTTTGCTTCAATATCTAAGTTTTAGCAGTGCTGCTGAAATCACATATTACTGGAATAATCATAGACTATTGCTTCCAACAGTTAATTATTTCAACATAACAACTATAATGTCTTGCATCCATAGATGCAACATTCATACCAATTGTAATGCCGCTTCCTTCTCTCATTATCAAAGCATGGCTTCACTTGCTCGCATGCCTGGACGGTATGCTATGAAAAATATTGTGAGAACATCGTGTCAAGTAATGGGTGAGATGCATATGCATTCTTAGATTAAGGTAACTCCTCAAGAATTATACACTTGTATTGCAATAGTTTATTTTTCTCATTTTTGCTTCCTTGTAACCTGAGTGGGTATCCCCTTTATATACTTGAATGACTTGAATAATAGGCCACATGGCTTCTGTTGCTGAGAAGATAACTAAAGTAATTTTAGGGCCTGTTTATGAGTCCGCTAAACAGGTGGCTAGGTAAGTGGGCTGAAATTTTTTTAAGATTTATATGGAGAAGTTTCAGCCCGCTTACCGAGGTGATTGATAATCCCCTCCACAAATTATCACAGCACAGCTAGCTGGAATACAGCTGGCGTTAGCTACATTTTGCCTTTGCGCACGAGTAATTTGTTCCAATTCAGCCCGGCAAAGGGATGAAGTATTTATATGGAAAATTTCTATCCCGCCTACCGAGTTCTCAGCAACACTATAGTGGTTAAGGATATGGAAAACCATGTAACATCCTTGTAGGCGCTTTTAAGTACTCTTGACTTTCGATGTACATCTTCTTGGGCCATGTCCTCTTCTGAAATGTCACATTCAAAAGGGGTTTTCTCCTTTTCATTTATCTGCATTATGCAATACTCCTACTCCCCACTGAGAATTGTTTATGTATAGTTCATGTGGGTGCCAGTTACATATGTTTGAAAATGACAGACATTGAAGTTAGTTTACTTTAGGTGATAAATTTGAGATCTACTGCTCTGATGGTGATTGTACATTAGAGATATCTGTTCAAGCTATTACTGTACAATTTTATTGCACACTATATTATAGCAACACTATAAGGGCCTACAAAGTACTGAGGCCTTGATCATTATCACTTATAGCGGTCTTCAAAGTTCCAATAGTGGAATTGTAAACAAAAATTTGCATAGAGCATTAGTGGGCCATTCGAGTAATGCCATAAATTGGCTCTAAACGGCATGGTAAAGTCACGTGAATTTCATATTGCTTTGGAGGACCCTGGTCCCCAGTCCCCCTTCACCGGGTCCATTACTGGGTATTGCAAATGCGGGATTTTCTAGCAAAAGTAACAAGAGCATGACACAGCATTGCACTCAGGTTATCTTAAGGAATGATCCAAAAGGATACAAGAAGCTTTAGAGTTTTCAAATTATTGACTGGTAGCCACAGTTTTGAACTTCCTAGACCACACCATAGTTTTCCAAGACTGCAAAGTGCACGCAGCTGTAAGACTATGCTAAAGGATTATATGAAATTTTGGAGTATATCTCGTTTTTCCTTACAGTCGCTTCTATTTAGCAATATCATTTTATCATTTTCTACTAGATACGTTAGGTTACGCATGGAAAAAACATGAAAAACTTACAAATAGGTTTCACCCTTTACATTGACCTTCAGGATCTAGCAGTGCATTCTCAGTGCTACAATTCAGTTCAGTTCTGCCTAATATTAGCATTTAATTACAAACAAGCAATTTCAAAATAGGAAAATATATAAAATAAATATAAATCCAAATGATAGCACTGATATAAGAAGAAATAGTGAATATGTGTGCAGAGAATTTCTTAAGGAGGGTCCTCTCAATGGAATAACTAATAGAGTAGAAAGCACTCCCTTGTGTTAGAAAATATTCAAAATTTACTTAAATATTGAGGAAAATTGTTTCTGAAATAGTTTCAACATAATGCACGTTTTATTTTCAGTTGAAACATCGGTTTCATATTAGCAGATAGCAGTCAATAATTCATAAATGAAGTGATGAAGATGAAGATGAAAGCGCGAGAAGATGAATGGTGCAAGTGGGTCTCCAACTAACAACTCTCGACCAAACATATCTACAAATACGTTTTTAGCAGATTGGTATAAATTCATTGCCAGTTGGGTTATTAATCATTTACCTGTACTTCAGGTCTTCAATTGCAGCCTGTCGTGTTTATACTTAAATTACCTAAACTCTGTTTATAGTGAGACTCAAATAATCGATGATTCTACCAAAGATTCTCCATGAACATTTAGTTAAATCTTTCTATTATTGCTTATGGCTGATTATATTTGTTGCAAAGGTTGATATTTACAGCTAACACCTTTCATTTCTTCAGCTGAAAATGCCAACACTGTTAGACAGCCGAAACGATATCCCCCAAGAGTAATGAATAACTTATTTAAGAATGCATTATTTATTGTGGGTGTATTAAAACTACCATCTGAAAAAGAGGAGATTCAGTAAAGACTTCAATATGCTATCGCACGGAGTCACCTTTCTGGTTACATATTTATGTTTCAGCAGTGCTGCAGAAATCACACATTACTGGAATAATCATAAACTATTACCTCCAATACTCAATTCTTTCAATGTAACAAGCATACTCTCTTGTATCCACAGATGCAACATTCGTAAGAATTGTAATGCCGTTGCCGTCTCTCGATATCAGTTGAATGGTGGTATTTGCTTGCATGCGTGGATGGAATGTTACGAAAAATATGGCGATAGAGTTGTATCATCTAAAGGATGGGATGTTTATACATTCCGAGATCGAGGTATCTTTTTAAATGTTATGTATTAATTTGGCCTTCATTATCACTTGTTTGTTTTTTCGTAATGAACACACTTAAAGTTCTTTCTTTGGTATCATGATGGATAGAATATTAAGATGGAAAAGAAAAGTTATACTACGCAAATAAGAATATCAAAGCTATAAAGATTTATTGCTGAGAATTTTGCTGCTTGGTTTGTTTTAATTATGAGCTACTTCCTGAAGAAATCAGAAGACGAGTAGTTTATGAGGCATTTTTAATTTCTTCTTGACAGAGAATCTCTCACATTACAATGCTTGCTCATAGAATATACTACATTAACTACAAAAAAATTTCGTCGTGACAAAATTTCGGACAAATATTTTGACGAAAATTTCTTCGACGAAATTTCAAATGTGACGAAATTTTGTCACGACGAAATTTTTTGCTTTTAAGAATTTTGAGAATTCGCATAGAAAAACTATAGTATGAGGTCATAGATAATATTAATGCATCCAGTCTAATCAATGCAAATTACATCGTCCGTATAATCATCATCATCTTTGGTATCATCATCATAATCATCATCATCATCATCATAATCATCATCATCATCATCATCATCATCATCATCATCATCATCATCATCATCATCATCATCATCATCATCATCATCATCATCATCATCATCATCATCATCATCATCATCATGATGGTCGGTTCTTCTTTCATTATCAGCGCTTGATAAAGATATTCCAAGCTGCTTTTTGTCGCCAATTTCAAAAGAATCTACATTAATCTGGATATAGTTCAGTTCCACTATTTCTCTCATCCGCTCAAGGTATTTACGTTTTTGGTCGGAAATTTTAAACTCTACCGACAGCAAATTTTCCAGACCACCTTTTCTACAAGATACAACAGAACTGAGCACAAAGGGCGGAATTAATTTTTAGAGAGGCTTTTTAATTAAAGAAAAACAATGGTCCTATACGTATATTTAAACGAATACTTTTAATTATGCTCTTTTGATAAACTTTCGTACCATTTTGAGTAGAGATTCTTAGAGTGCAAAAAGCAACACTTTTGATCGCCTTCACATAAACTGTGAATATATTGTGTTTTTCATTGGACTTTACTTGTGTCTTAAGTTTTTAGCTCTTAGAATATTAGTAGTAGGTTCTTATCTTTTTTGTGTTTTGAAAACCCACGACGAAATTTTGTCACGACGAAATTCTGAAAAATTGTCCGAAATTTTTTTCGACGAAGTTTATCCGCCGAAATTTTATCTGACGAAATTTTTTGTTGCTAATGTATGTAAAAAAGTTAAACTGCAATTCATACTGAAAATAATGCCACAGTTTCTCACTATATGTTTACTCATCTGCAAATAGGAACTTTAACTTGCTTTCACCTATCAATTCTTCATGCCAAAAGTTGCAAGTATTCGTTATATTGTGCAACCATAGCGTCTACATCTAGGCGATGCAAATAGCATTCTGGCCTTTTTCATTTATCTATGTTTAAACACATGATGCATTATTCAGCATGATAATTTATTTGCAGAAAAAAGGGAATGAACATGGAAAAAGATGAAAAGCAATATTTTTTATAAATTTGCGCTAGAAGGAGGGTCAGTTTTGGGTCCCTTAGGTTCAGAATATTGTCTCTAAGCACCAGATTTAGAGAGATATCGATTCTTTTTCACAAAGTTCGTTAGAAATTTCTTTCCAATTTTGACTTTATAAAGGTAAATGCTTTGTTTTACATATTGTAGCTTAATTCAGGGAATTTGTAGGTCCATACACTTTCTGATATCATATTTTGAAACCCGGGGTCTTTCATTCTTTCATTGAACTTGTTGTGGAGGATGTATGGACAGGCTGGATTTCTTACTTAATTAATGAGTGATGATCGTAGACACAGTTTCCCTATGGGCACGGATTATCCCTGGTTGCTTATGATTTATAAAAACCGCACTAACGAAAACTATGGGGCCATACATTTATGGTGCCCACATGCAAGGGGAGGGGATCTGTAAAAATGATCGTACTTTTGGGTGGTGACGGATGGTGCGGGAAGGGGGTGGCTCCAGCAATGAGACGTGAACACCCGCATTTTCTTATTTTCCATTTACAAAGAGCCTCTTTTGCAGACTGCTACTATATCATTTTTGCTTTGTGGCAAAGATTTCGTATTGGTTGCACAGCTTAAATCGGAATTTGCTCTGAAATTTGAAATTTGAACTCTGATGAGCCCATGAAGTAAATTGGAGATGTTGCTTAATATGGCAGGATTTTCTGGAACTATTATGCAATTTCTATGCCCTTTGAGCCAATGGCCATTTGGGGGCATTACTGCCCAGTCTGGAATAGAAAGAGATGGGAATAGATGAGGGGGGCAGTTGCATTAAGCGTGAGACTGGAAAGTTTTCAACGTGAATGTCTATAGGGTGGACTGTTATAGATGGGGGTGGAGAGAAGGCCAGGGTGTGCATTGGATAAAAATGTTTTGAAAAAGAACTTACAGTATTACTTTTATTATATATTTTCTAACGTACCAAAAATGGTCCATCATCCTCGTTCATTATTCCATCATCATCTGCATGGCTTTCAGTGTATTTTGTAGCAATTATTCATTTCATGTAAACATCTTGTCAACACAACAAACAGTGATCACGAGTTATTTTCACCGGATAATTCTGAATCGGCTTAAGATGTCCTCTTGACTCAATATTACTACGGGGGAAGGGTTGCAATAGGAATGTCCTAGTATGCATTTTTGAATAAATAATTAGTCGGGGTGACGTCTATTCCGGACTGGAGAGTACTATAGAGAAATAGATATATTGCACCTATCGACAAAAGGGGGGCTCCTGCAATTAGACATTATTGGACATTTGTGGATGGAGGGGGGAGTGGGTCAAATTTTGAGTACTTTTATGTGCACTTCCTGAGTGTACGTATAGTGTCCCTCAGGAATCATCCGATCATCGTTAAAGGCAAACATGTTTGGCTTTCCCTGATGGTTCGTAACAAACAATAGATGAGAAGTAATGGAATTATGAGATTTATAGCACATATGCCTTAGCCAATCAACGTTCCAGTTAACACTCATACGCCAATGAATTACGATATATGAAAAGCATACTAAAGGCCTCTATCAGGGGCGCGGTATTCCCATGGAGTCATACGCTATCGGCAAATTTAAAAGATATCAGTTTTTATTGGAAAACCAATAAGTATTGTGGCTTGGTTTATACAATTGCTGTAGGTTTAATGTGTCCAAATAATCACAGAAGTCTTTCAGACAAACCTTAGTATCTCGCAGTTTGTATGTTTCATTTCTAATGTTCCTTGACAAGTTTACATCTTACATTCCAGATTTGATACGGACTGATAATATTGGAATCTGAGCACCGTTTAGCGAAAACTTTTGCCTTTGTTTTTGGCATTTCCGCATCTATCATAACTTTCAGTGCACTTTTGTGCACAGTACCACGTGATCCGAGTATGACCATCTCAAATATACACGGCATCATTTCTCTTTCTATGAATGCTTGCAAGCTCTTATACTTTTCTAGCTTGAGTTCATACCTTTCAGGAACGTAAACATCGTAGGGACAAGCAATATCCAAGGTCATTTTAGTTCCTTCTTTCACAGTAATCTCAGACTTTAGACGTAATGCTTCTTGGTTTTCGTTTTCTTTCCATGCCAAATGGACTAGGGATCCCACATGCACAATCTCAGATATGCATGAAACTATGTGAAAATGTTTATACATAAGATAGGAATATCCTGAAAATTTTAACTTGATATCTTATACCATTCCAAAGATATGACTTGTTAAAGTTTTCACATTCCACTCTGAAGCGCGATTCTTATTGGAGAAAACAATTTTTTCTAAACTTTGAAATCTAGTATTTCTTGATCCAATATTAGCAGTACCTTCAAATTTAACACTCTAACACACTTACAAATCAAATGCAATTCCAGCAAAAGTTATCAAAAAGCAATTTTCTTGTGAACTTGGGCCATAATGGTGGCCTAAAAATGATAGAAATTCACTTCCGGTAGTAAAAAGTTCCAGTTTTGAAGGAGCCTGGCTGAAAATCAAACTGATTTGTTCCATCAACTGTTATCATTTGTGCACCTTTGTATGAACTATCAATTTTGAGGAAATGAGAAGAAAGAAATGGTTATTGTAGAAATTATAAGACCCTTAATATGGTACAGGGCAACATTTTCTAATATTTAGGCCCATATTCAGGCCCCTGGAAATATAGGATGGAACTTTCTTTCATGGATGAAACTTTTTTACACATGAAACTGTTAATTTTTCAGTATAATTAGCAATAAAATTTGTGGTTTCTCATTTGGAACTTAAAAGTTTAGGTATTCAAAAAATTCCAGAATCTGCAAAAGTCTCTTACTCAAAAACATCAAAGACTCCTCTTCACCAGCACACAAAACCAATGGAACACTAATTCATCAGCATTAATAAGTAGTTATGAATTAAGAAAGGCAATTTTAAAAGTATAACTCTCCACAGTGAAGAAGGTTCTTTTCTCCAATGAAATTAAGACTTATAAGATTTTACATGAATGCCCTGTGATTTTCTGCTTTTGGTGAAAGCTTTTAGTCATAATTGAGATTTGAAATTCAAAATGTGATTATAAGGCTTTAATACGTATGGATTAAGCAGGCAAAGAGGAAATTGATGGAAATATAATATGATTATATAGTAGAAGAAAATTTTTGCTGATTACAAAATATTGCTGGAGAATGTCATTTGCGATACAACAAATCGTACCTGTGTGCTTCATGGGTTGCGACAAATGTCCTGGAAGCTCTGCATTGAAGGAATTATTTGAAGAGCATAGCATTGATCATGTAAATTCCAAACAGTGGCAAAAATCCAACTTTAAGTGTTTTTATACCCAACCTCTCTTCATGTAGATGAATTTGTTGATGAGTTTTGTAGTCAGATAACCACCCTATGTCAACATCATTTCATAGCAAAAATTAAATCAGCCTACCTGCAACATATGAAAATAAGTTTGAAGCCTGGCCATGCCCCTATTTTACTAGACTTTGCAGAAACAGGAGTTCCATTGGAACAATAGCCAAGTCACGCTTCATCCATTTGTTGTTTACCAGATGAAGGATAATAAGATTGCATCTCAAAGTTTCTGCGTCATTTCTGACAGTTTGCAGCATGACACAAATATAGTTCATTACTTCCTGCATATCATTTTAGAAGATTTGAAAACAAATATACGTCAACTAAAGCGATGCATTTACTTCAGTGATGGTGCAGACCATGGTGTACCAGCAGAGTGGCACCTTTTCTCAACTTCACATAGGAAACGTCCATGCGATGGTGTTGGTGGAACTGTTAAGCGCCTAGTATCCCGGACAGGTTTGCAATTGACAACAGATGCCATTGATACTATGGATACAGTGTTCCATTGTTGCAAAGGAAATATTTTTTGCATACCACTAGAATAACACAAAGTACTGACTAATCTGAGTCAGCCAAAGCGGGAAAAGACTCATGGTCATCTAGTCCCCACTGCGGTTGACTCTTGCAATATGTATTCTAAATGACACGTAAACAACACATAACACCATTCACTCAACACGCTACAACAAAAACACTGTACTACACCACTGCGCACTACATGCCACTACACAGGACTACAGTTACAGTAGCGGATCTAGGGGAACGGGAGGTTGGGAAACCGGGTCCATAGCCTCCAAAAATTGAAGTTGGTAATTACCATGCCCTTGATCGAATATGTGCTTACCTACAGGGGTCCCCCCAAATGGCTCCATGCTGGATCCGCTTCTGGACTGTCATACTTACTGTATTACAAACAGAAAAGAAAATATCAATGGCATTAAATTCTTTTATATAGCAAAAGCTGCCGTGGAGAAACACTGCTCACTATTTCAATTGGAGGCACGGTATGCAAGATCCCAAACAATTCATGGAACCAGAAACTACCACGGTTTCGTACCAATATCATCGACAGATTTAATAATGAGGATTTCATTTGATGATGATGAGGATTATTTAAATGCTTTTATTTCCTCTCTCCATATGACACCTGATCCTTCAGCTGCTGTTCCAGGAGCATATATTGCCTGTGTTTATGACAAGAACTGGTTCTTAGGAAATGTGATAGAGGCATTTGAAGAAAACCAAGATATCCGAGTCAATTTCATGAAGCATTCTGTCTCTGCCAACACTTTCATTTGGTCACAGAGGGAGGACATATGTTGGGTGCCAGTGACACACATCCTTTGCACTATAAAATCTTTCAAAGTACAGTCCGCTGCTGATAGTTGGTGTGATATTTCCAATACGGAACATCTAAAAATTGTAAGCCAGTTTCAGAAATTTGCAATGTCAAATAATTAATAGGCATCTAATAGTGGACAACACAGCAAGGAACATGGGGAGGGGGAAAAGAAGAAATATCCATTCATTTTTCTTCTACTATATAATCATATTATATTTCCATCAATTTCCTCTTTGCCTGCTTAATCCATACGTATTAAAGCCTTATAATCACATTTTGAATTTCAAATCTCAATTATGACTAAAAGCTTTCACCAAAAGCAGAAAATCACAGAGCATTCATGTAAAATCTTATAATTCTGAATTTCATTGGAGAAAAGAACCTTCTTCACTGTGGAGAGTTATACTTCTAAAATTGCCTTTCTTAATTCATTACTACTTATTAATGCTGATGAATTATTGTTCCATTGGTTTTGTGTGCTGGTGAAGAGGAGTCTTTGATGTTTTTGAGTAAGAGATTTTTGCAGATTTTGGAATTTTTTGGATACCTAAACTTGTAAGTTCCGAATAAGTACCCATTTTGTAACTAGATTGAAGAGTTGTGGCCAGTCGGACTGCACACCAAAGCCCTCTTTGATATGTGTATTTAACAATCCATTTTAATTTATTGCATATCCTAGAAACTTTTTCTCTTTCTGTCCTTGGGATATCTTTTTTTATTGAAATCTGGATAAAGAGAATTACGTGCGACGTACCTGAAATTTTCGTCAGAGTGATTTATCATCCTTACGAGAAAGATTATGCGCGTTGCTCTGTAAATTACTTACGGTTTTCTCACCCCCAAGTCTTCCTCGCTGTTTCACTGGAAAAAGTTGTCTTATTGTGGTGATATTGTTCAGATTGAAAATTTTTCTTAAGCAGGACACAAGAGCTTTATCGAAATCTTACAGTTTTTCTTCAGTAATGTAGGTATTGCTAAAATGATGCTCGATTTTTGACATTCCCATCATGCCTAACGCTTCGATCTTCAATGCAATTGGCAATGGGCAGGATGCAATAATTTCAAGGATCTCCTTATATCTACATAGCATACCTAGTACTTGATTTGTATGTTCTCCTGCCACTGTAATAGACTTTCCAAGATAGTTGTATAGCTCATGCCGGCTTAGTGCAGCGATTTTTACCACCATGAATCCTAATTTCAGGTGGTCTATCTCCCTTGGCTTTGTACCACCGGTTTCCTGAGCGTCGTTCATATAGTATAGCACATTTATTGGCCAGATACATAGTTTAATTTCCATACTTGTTTCTACTACAATTCCCAACATTCTTTTACTGCCTTCTCATGTAGGCTAATTAGGACGATGTCGTCGACATATCCTCCCAGTGGCAAAGGTGAAACTCTCTTTTAGTCTTAAATACTCAAAGTAGTAACTGCTCTGTGATGTACTTCTTTTACTGATGCATCAAGTGTGAGAATGAATAGAATATTGCTAAGAGGGTCCCCAGTTTTTATTTCGACTGTTAGCTGAAATCTTTTGTTTACTTTTTCTACAAATTGCTTGAAAAAATGAACACAGATAAGTGTCCGTAATCAATAAACAGTATATCTCCTCTAGTCCACTGTCTAGTAAGTTCCTTATCAAGTATTTCTGGTCAATGCTCCCAAATGCATCTCTGAAATCAACAAACATGGTGTAGAACCATGAACTTTTATTATTAAAATCTTCTATAGCTGCTTTTTCATACTAAAAATTAATTCTTGGCGACCTCGATACTTCATATGAGCTCTTTACCTTCTAATTTATACTCCTTCCATGAATGTAGCCACTCTTTGATATTTTTTATTGGTTGAAACTTTGAAACGTCTGCTGAAGCGCTTAGTAGATTGCATTTGTAGTCCTCAAAACAGATCCAATTATAGCCCCATTTCCTAATGGTGAATTTTTAGTTAAGTGTTCTGCTTCACTTGGTGTAAAATTGTGAATAATTTCATCTCTCCAAGGGAAATCTTCTACCAGTTTTCTCAAGTTTACTTGCGATTGGTTGTAATTCCTCTCATAGTATTTCTGTGTCTGTTACTTCTCGACTTTCACTTGAACAATCTCTGGCCATTATCCTTTGTTGCTTTTGATGTCTATTGCTTTCGTTCAAACCACGATTGAACTAATTTATTTAACCTTCTTGTTCACATTTCTTGTACTCAAACGTTTTGAAGAAAAGTAAGGCTGAATAACGCTTTTTATATAAAATATTTGGTTTTCAAAACTTTTAGTTCAGAGCAATAATTTGTAAAAATATTTGATGCCCGAGGAAAGCTTTGAACGTCACGGCTACGAAACTTTACTAAATTTTTTTCCAAAGTTTCCTTTGTTTTTCTTCAGACTTGAAGTTTCCGTTTACATCCGTTAAAATGGCTTACACTAATTTAATGAAACTGACCCACAATGTATAATTCCCGTTGCATTCGAATCTATCATAGTTCACAGTTTTAGAAGCTATAGACAGACGATAGCCTTCTTTCTCCTTTACGAACGAGCGCATAACGTTGTGTCCTTTGCTATCACTTTTAAAGACTCAAAAGTCGATTTGCTTGCAATTGGCGTGTTTCAGTCTTTTCTCCATTATCTTTCCAAACTTCAATGACGCTTTCCACGCACTTTTAAGCTTTTTAACATAAGGACTTCAATAAATCTCTAGTGGGCCAGTCCTAATTCTTGAGTTTTTTCCTATAGTTCAGGATAAAATTCCTCGACCTCTCTGACATCTTGCAATAACTATGATGTGCTCATTTTCATTTTCCTCTGTTATTTAGTCTGCTTTAAGGACGACAGCTACCACGGATATATTGACTATCAGTGAACTCAGAAGATGGACTAAAAACGTGATCTCTCCATATAAACACCAATACACACAATACGTACTTACACACATACAGTACACATATAAATAAAATGGAATGAAATAAATGAAAATCTTCCTTAGGTCCGCGGGTGAGTAGGAGACTATCCAATTCCTCGCGGGACACTTTCTTGCACCACCCCTGTCTGGGTCCCTATAAACGTGGTTTCAATAAAGTCACCAATTGTCGCTATATTTCGTAGCCTTGCAATCAAGTCGCCAACTGTCTTTAACTATCGCTACCTGTCGTTATCTGTAGCTACAAATTGATGAATTTGTGCTTGGCGCGCAGCCAAACTTGAAATGCCAATGGCATTCTGGGAGAGAATTGTCGCTAAGTTTGGCCATAATTAAGGACTATATTTCCATAAAATTGTACTACCGCTAAAGTATCTCTAGCTGTCGCTTAGTTAGAACTTTTTTAACCTGCGACCCGTCGTCAGCTGCCCATCAATCAGCTTATGATACTAGTCCTGTTATTTATAATTATTATTAACTCTTTAATTTAAAGTTGGCTATTTATAGTAGCTACTATAACTGATTTAGGCCAACTATCTACAGGATAACAAAGAGAAAGGAAAAGAAAACATGAAAGTTATAAATACCCTAATCCATAAATAAAAGTCTTGCAGATCCTACAGTTGCAGCGTGCGCATTTCTCTGACTTCAGATGTTTTCTAAAAACTGTCAAAGAGCTGGAAGTTTTTATTTCTATTGCCAATTTTGCCCACGCTCTTTGACCCATGAACTGCAGGGACGTAGGAAACGGGGAGGCCAGAGGGGCCATGGCCCCCACTGTTTAGCAAACTATGCAAAAGTGCCCCTTTGAAGCCCAAGATGGGCGTGGTAATGTGCCCCTTTTAGGATTTGGCCCCCTACTTTTTAGATGCTTCCTACGTCCCTGATGAACCGTCCTGTATCTGTACCATAGTTTATAGTTCTCACTTTTGGTAGATTTAGTTTACTCGTGCTTCTTAGCTGATAGGGTACAGCCTTATCGTCAAAAATTTCTATCATAAACGCAGGATTCAACCGATTTTTGGTTTGGTAAATTTCAATCCTGTACCATAGTTAGAACGCTGGAGATGACTTGGTTGTCCAAATTCCTTTAGAAAGACCAAAGGAAGCGTCCTCTTAGGTCTCTTTATAGGATGTTTCACGCTCCTTCATCACATTAGTAACATAATAAATAATTTCTTCAAAGTTCGCAGAGGCACTAGCATTAATCTAATTAAACCCCCAACTATATAACATGTATACAAAAGTCTAATTATAAAAATCTAAATTTAAAATGAAAAGTTTTATACAATTTAAAATTCCTGTCAATAGTTTTGATATACATGTAATATTCCTTTCAAAAATATCCAATGTTTGGAACTCTGAGATTTCTCTTGGCACAGTCTGTGGTAATTTGTTTACCGACAAACATGACGTATCAATGCCATATAAAATTGTTTTATCTTTCCACGCAAGTGATATATACCAAAATTAAAAAATGCATTGATTACGAAATTTTAAGGATTATGTTTTTCTTCTAACCTCATTCTCTAAACCGTGGGTTCTCGTTATACTGTTATCCGAAATTTCCCCCAGGCTGTAGTTTAATCCATAGTATATGCGCTAAACAATACATGCCATATTATTAACCCCTGCCTTCCATTTTAGGAACTTACAAATTCATAATTGAGATGAATATTTCTGAGCGTCGTACGCCTAATCATTCCAACATTTGTTATTTAATCATTGCTACTGATTCTTTAGGTGGTTTACCATTCGTCTTGACATATCGATCAAGCAGTGTTCAGATGTGCACGAAAATTAATCAGGATGGCTATCTCGTCTTGACACATGCTTGCAATGAATTGTTTTGTAAGAATGCTTATAACCAGATAGTCAACATACCAACACAAAACTGCCTCTCTACAAGAAACAAGAAGGCCCTTGGAGCCGATGTGGCATTGTCTGCAACCTGCGATGACAGTTCAGTATTTCGTGAGACATACAGAGCAGTGCAGCAAGTGAGCACAGCTTGGCATATGCATCCATATACCTCCCATGAGAATCCACCTGAAGGGACAATGGTTGTTACTTGGAGTGAGCACACCTATTGGTTTTACTTTGCATATAGAAAAGAATTCCTGTAGCGTAGAAAAACAAATATGAACTCTGTAGTATAGTGTTTTTGATTCTTTTTTGCACGATGTAATCTGTCATTGCAACTGCCATGATTTCCATTCTGCAATCAACAACAAGCGTATGTGCAACAGTAACTTTCATAATATATTCCATGCAGCAATTTATTGATTTACTTATCTCATCTATTTACATGATTAATACGCAATCAGTAGAGCAAGCGCTACATGCAGGAAAGCTGCAGATTCAATATGGCAGCTGCATATTCAATATGGTAGCTGCATATTCAATATGGTAGTCGTCAGCATTCTATACAACAGTCATATGTCAAAAAACTCCACTTTGAAGTATAGTTTATTTAGATTATGAAATTGACCTTTCAAGTTTAGGAGTGACGCTTCTAAAGCCCCAGTACACAGGTGCATTTTACATGATAGTTCCCTATGACATGTTCCTTGCAAGGCCTTGCTCGTGTAAAGAAGCAAAAGGCTTTCCGTGACAAGCCTTTTGCAAAAGTTTTCTTTAGATTTAACTCTTCACTTGGTCAGCGTTATTTTTTATTTAGATTTGCTGAAGTGATTTTTCACGGATAAGATTTATTGTGTTCACATGGCGTCTTTATCAACTACAAAAGGTTTGGTTGTATGTAGAACAGCTAGTGACGTTGCTTGACCACTTTATGTTTATTTTTCAACGGTGGCAGCTATGGTAGCAAAAAACTGCATGAATGCAGGATTGTAAAGTCTGGAGTTGAATATAACTTGTCAAATGCATTTTTCATATCGCTTACACAAAAAAATCTTAATTATGTTTCTATGAAAACGACATTTGCTTAATGAAAAGTTGGAGAGCCAGTCTTTCAGCAAATGCAATCGTGCTTGGAAAAATTATCAAGTAGCCAAATTTACACTAGTAACAAACTTTTCAAAGAAACATATTCGTAGGAAAATTGCACTTTTAAATGTGGATTAAGCAATTGTGAACTTGTGTTCGATTCAGGACAATTGATTGATTGACAATTGATTGACTATCCCATGAATACGGAAGTATCCGGAGCTGATAATGTAGTAAAATTTCAGGAAAACGATAATGAATACAAAGAGGCATGTTACAAATGTATGATAGGAAAACAGATAAGAAATCGTTTCCGAAAGAATCGACAGCAAAAGAAACAGAAACATTAGTGCTTGTTAACACAAGCGTTTGTGGTCCAATGGAAATTAAGTATCAGTGGTAGAAGATATTTTGTTACATTCATTTATGATAAATTAAGATTCACATCGATTTATTTCATGAAGCAAACGCATGAAATTTTGAGAAATTTCCTTAGACTATTAATAAATCAGGCTGCTGCTCCAACTGTTAAAATTTTTACATCTTTCAACTATTTGGGTAGGTATTCCAACTTTTCAATGAAAAATTCTGATGATATGTCTGAAGTATTAAAGTTGATGACTGATTTAATCAATAAGATCGATACAGTCACCCCTAAACCAAGCTTCTTCTGTACCATCGGCTTGCTCTCTCCAAACTTAAGAATATCAGGGCCATTGTTAAGGCTGTTAGAGAGTTGCTTGCTAGAAAGAACACAGTATGTCCAGCTAAATAAATCAAAGTCAAAAACAAGGTCTATCACATATGGAGTACCCCAGGGTTCCTTGCTTGGTCCTAGACTTTTCTCGCTCTATGTTAATAACCTCCCCAGTGCTATAACATCTAGTGAAGTATGTCTATTTGCTGATGATTCAACATTTTACTTTATTGGAACCAACATAGAGGAGGTAATAGATGCTTTAAATGAGACTGGAAATCAACTTACTACTTGGTGCTGCAAAAACAAGCTGACCATTCACGCCGGAAAATCTGAGGTAATGTTAATTACGAACCAGAACTTTGTAGGCCCCCTTAGACCTGTTAATGTCAACGAAGAAGAAATTAAGTATGTAAAAACTGCCTTATGTCTTGGAATCATGATTGACAATCATCTAAGGTAGGACGCTCAGGTGAAGCGTGTGTCAAAGTCGTTTGCAGCTAAAGTCAGCCAGCTCAAGCGAATGAGATTTTTGCCTGTTAAAGTCCAAGAAGAAATATACTTCAAGACTATCATCGCAGCTTTCACATACGCTGTAACAGTTTGGGGAACCTGCCCTTCAGCACTATTCAATGATTTAGAAAAGATCCATGCGAGAGCTGCTAAAATAATCCATCAAATACAAAGCCATTCAGACAAAGTGGAAACAGTGAATGTGGCGAGATGGGACAGCTTGGATTATATTTATAAACAAAAGATTCTAGCAATTATGCATAAGTTTCAGTATGAAACTATTCCTGAAGCTATCCAAGATCACTTCAAAAAGAGACTGTCTCATTCACGTGATGGATGCTCCTTCAATCTACCTAGAATTCGCAAGGAAATTGGACGTACATCAGTGATATTTAAGGGAACACTTCTGTGGAACACATTAAGTCTGGAAACAAGGAAATCGTGTAGCTTACAACAGTTTAAGATTAAAATACACTGAGATAAGAAATTAATTACATCGTTAAGTTTTGGAAAAGAGGCGTGCTTAATTAAGAACAAAAAGGATGATTTCTACTAATTTTAGGTTCTTTTACATTATGGTTTTGAATACGAAATCGTAAATTAAATTTATATATATATATATATATATATATATATATATATATATATATATATATATATATATATATATATATATTTATATATATATATATATATATATATATACATACATATATATATATATACCTTTAATTTGATTAAAGACTAGTTAAAGTAAATTACCTTTATAAATCCTTTTGGTCATGACTGGAAGTCATATGTTAAACTTCATATTTATATTTCTTTGAACGTTCAGAGTAGTAGCATGTCCATATCAGCTTTAGCTGACACAGTAATTTAACCTGCTTATCAAATAGATAATGTATGTATGTATGTATGTAAACTATCGGGGCACTTTACCATTGCTGACTTTAATACAACACAGGTTGTTGAAAATATTGATAAAATTATACGCGTATCTAGGTACATTAGCCAATGGCTTGAGCTACCGATTAGTATAGTCCTTTCTCCGACATAAATCTATGAACAGATTAAGTCTTACTTTTCTGCAAAGTTTGTGCAGTGCCAGGTAGTCTGTAGACATGCTCTGAAGTCAGCTCCTAAATCATATATAAACCTTCTTTGGGCAAGTACCAGTAGAGTGCTGGTTGCAATATTCAGTGCGATCAATAGGAGCACTTAACAAGTTACAAATGCTATGTAAACTGACATTGACGATCGCCTTCACCATGAACTTAAATCTCAAGATTTCTTTATGTCATCTATTCTCTTTCTTGCTGGTACTAAAACTCTAGTCAAAACCTCCAGTCAGAAGCACAGGCAAAAAATGCCCAAAAACATTTTCAGCTTTACAATCAAGTACCTCAAAAACGCTCTTGCTTCAAATGAACCCTCTCTTTCTCATTTGCACGCTCTTTCTGCTTCTAATCTAAAGCTCTCCACTTCCAGCACATCGTGAGTTGTTGTAAGTCCTAGCTCGAAGATGGTAGGTATACCTCATGTCATAACTCGGTTTTCTGGTACCTGTCTAAGACCTTGTCTTTACTTAAGGATGGTTCGTTATACAGAGTTTCCTTTTCCATCTCTATCTTGGATCACAGGAGATTCTGTCAGGCCAGACCTAGTCTTAGTCTATGTAGTACCACTGTATACCTTTTTGAATTAGCTGTTGACTTTGAACCAGTGTTAAGATTGATACAGAGTTTCTGTCAAATCAGGGAAGTTATTCTCCCTTATATTTCCCTGACTTTTCTCTCATGTCCACCCTGTTTTCTCTAATTAAAAATAGATCATGAGCGAATGCCGCACACTATGCTTATCAAAGGCAAGCCTGTATACACAAGTCTTAGCCTTCTTGAGCATACAAGCGAGCTTTAATTCATCATAAAAAAGAAAACCAACGTCTTATAGTACTGCAAAATATAAGTAAAAAGATTTGAAAAGGATTGATCATTTGAAAGTATTGTTAATGCCTTATGACTTGACCCTTTCTAAGCATTCCAACACGAGTTCATATTTTGTCTTATAGGCCCTGAATTTGCTACATTGGTATAATTTCAAAGTTTTATGTTGAAATTTGAAGGGCTTTGTAGATCATAGGCATTTATAAGAAATTCTCGATAAGACTTATAAGAAAAGACCGCAAACATGAGGAAAATTTTCCGAGAGTACTTTTTCGACAGTTGAGTTATATGCTTTAAAACTAATTTCATTGACACTATATTTCAGAATGCGACAACTAGAATTCATTTCTGAATGATTTATTGGTTTGTTATTTGCAGAATTTTTTTGCTGGTTTTTCAGCCCATTACGAAATCGATTTATTAAAGAAATAGAGGCAAACAATTCCCCTGATATTTCCCTGATTTTCTAAAGAGTTATTCGAATTCCCTAATTTTTCCCTAATGGTTTTAAACCTACTCGCATCTCTCTGATTTTTTTGTTATTTCCCTGAATTCCCTGATTTGGCAGATACCCTGTAATGGTGACTACAAAGCTGATAAGTAATGCCCCTTTATTTTGACTCTTCAGGAAAAGTATTCCGTTCTTAAGTTTATTAATCTATTTATTAATTTTTCATCAACTGCAGATTATAACGAAGGCATCAAATATTGCGATTAACTACAGCTATTGCATTCTCTACAGATGTAGCAAACCTTTGTTAGGACCGGGGCTAATGAACTTTTGACTGTTATAGTTATTTATTTGTTTTGTTGCTTTTTGACATTGATCGTGTTGTTATTAGATTGCTATTAGATGATTAACAACGAGAATGAGCCTAGTGAACTCTACCTTTTGAATAGTGAGGTGTATAATTATAGCATCAACATTCTTTGTTTATTATGAGGTTTCAATAGAAATATATTAAAAATTTTATAACGTAAGCTACCGAAGTTATTAAACAACAACTACAGTAAATTCTCGAAATAGCCCCATGGGGGCTTATTTATTTCCATGCTTTTTGGGTGGGGGCTTATTCGAGGGACGTCTTATTCGAAAGGAGACTTGAAACATTATTTGACATATGTCACATAAAAAGCTCATTGTCAAAGCTCCTTTTCTCCATAATATCAAAAATGTAAATTTAAGCATTAGTCTTTATTAAAGTCTTTATCATCATCTGAGGCGAGGGCTTATTCGAGGATGGCCTTTTAAAAAATTGAAGTTCCAGCATAGGGTCTTATTCCAGGGGTGGGTTTATTCGAAGGGGGCCAATTCAAGGATTTACGGTAATTAAAACTTACAAAAGACATAGAAATAAAAGTAGTGTCCAGACCATTAAAACATACACAAATGCAGAACTATAATAGCAAACTACATATAAGTTATAAGATAGTGTCACCATGTAGAGTTTCTAAAATGCATCCAGATGGAGTAGTGCTAACCTTGGAACGGAGCAACGGACATACGTTCCTAAGTTGACGACTAGTATTCTTTTCATCGAATGCTTCTTTCATGAAACTTGGGTTAAGATTTGATTTGTTTATATACCTCAATCAATAGTAACTGCAAATTTTTCGTAGGGATAGGCATTTTTTTGTAATTATGCAGCAAGATTTTAAATGCATACTTCGTATCTTTAGATGCAATTCGTAGGGCTTTCTTATGGATTTAGTAAACTTTTTAGTTATCTTTGTATTACGGAACACCAAGAATCTATAGAAGTAATTGAACTGGGATGAAATCAAAGCTTGTATAATTTGTTTTAATATGATAGTGTCCAAGAGGGTTGCTGTACGTAATAAGTAATGACTTTCTTGGCTTACCCTTCTTACCTTTTTGCATACTGTTGCGAAATGGGGCCTGAATGATAAGGGTTTATCTAGGGTTATCCTAAACAGCTTTTTGTATTTTCATAGTTTTCTGCCATTTCTTCTATTCCTTCTTTAACGTTTTTCCGACTTAGATTTTTCTATCCAGATTTTTTTGCTATCATTTAAAATTCAAGCATTTCTATTTTAAATAATTGATTAAGGCTTCCTGAAAGATGACAAACAAAAAATATGCATCCTTAATTTTTTGCTGCCAATAATAAGTACAAGTGCATTTTGCTATAGTTATAGCAACATCAAATGCGTTACTATATGACAAATTGGAATGTCAGTGTGCCAAAGCTGTTGCAGAAATGTAATCTTGTTGCTTTGAAAGTAAAGGATGGAATCATGCAGCTTTTGTTAAAAAGGATAGAATGACCCTCTGTATCAGATTATATCTATCTATAGAATATCAGAATGACAAACTAACCATGGTTGTTCCAGAGCTTTCTTTAACTTTGACTCAAGTATTAAAGCCGGCGTTCAAGCATCATTCAGTAGGATAAACGTTGAAAATGCTATGTATTTCCACAAAATTTTTTTAATGCCAAATTGCTAACTGCATTCACCGAAGACCTAAACAGTGAAGTAAATTATGAACTTGAGAAATAATCATGTATCAAGTGTAATGAGGGATTTCTTTGGTAGTATTTGGCACTTATTTCAAGTTTTTGAGATGTTTTCTTGAAGGTAATGCATAGCATTGGAGAGTGGCTCAGATCTCCAGCCATGTGTAAAAAGTCAATAGATGGATATAAATTCCAGATGATATCTGTTATAAATATACGAAATCCATATATGCGTGATGAGGTAACGAGAGCAGTGAGTTATAAACAATACTCAATAGAACAGCGATATTCAGCAATTCTTAGAAGATATAACTACCCCTGCCTTAAACTCACTTATTCTCAAGTTCGAAAGGGCCTTGAATAGTGTTGTCTAGGTTGCTACTTGATGGCTAGAATTTCCCTAGCATAACTCGGTCGAAAAGTATGTATCCTGATATGTATGGATCTAGCGTGG
Organism: Mastigias papua; assembly: GCA_964019165.1. Lineage (NCBI taxonomy): Eukaryota > Metazoa > Cnidaria > Scyphozoa > Rhizostomeae > Mastigiidae > Mastigias > Mastigias papua. The sequence continues at coordinate 6,767,908 of OZ025275.1, read as the reverse complement.
ATCATTGGGAAGGTTCATTGGTATGCAATGATAAATTGGCTATCAAAGGGCGTAGCTGGAGACAAAAAATCCTGTGATGAAAATTTAAGAGACTAGATTCACCTAGCTCCCTCCCATTGGTGCTGTATCTGATTCTATAAACTTGAACTTTATTGAAGTTGACAAACAAAGAAAAGACAACTTTTTTACTAAGAAAATGCTATGAACGAATGGAAAAAATATAAATTCAGCAGGTTTTAGTCCAGGAAATCCGGTACATACTCCACTTTGTTTCATATTTTAGATTGATACGTAAATTTTGGCTCAGTTCAGCAAAGCATTTTCAGTGAAATGCTAAAGAGCAAACCAATTATGTAGGCAAAGGCAATCAAAGCATCTGAAAGCTGATAATGACCTACAAACTATTTGGCAGATTATATGCCATATTATTATTACTTTTCCTATGAAGATTCGTTGTTGTGAATTTTCTTATAGTCTCAGTATGGTGCCCACTGATGTCCTGTCATTTTTATAAGCTCCTTTATATATATACTTTCAAATCAAATTTCATGAATTTGGAAATATCTTTAGGGATGTGCTGATGCAAGATTGATTTTCATGATATGGCCCACTGCTTTCATTATCTAACAGGAAAGACTTGCCTCGAGTGTAACCCTGCTTACACATCTTTGAGGGAAGATGTTAAATAGTAAGTTGTACCCAGGCTCGCCGAGAGGCAGGGCAGGTTCCTGGGTTAGAAATCAAATGGGCCCTTGTAATTTCAACAACAATATTTTATCAACAAGGCCATTGTTGCAGTCCTGTTGAATGAGTTTGGTAGATAGTTGTTTTTCAGCAAAATTCTAGATCATCATCTTTGGAGACAATGCGATTATACCCCAGAGCCTGGCTGAATGTGATACCAGCTTTGCAATTAGAAAGATGAACATATTTCACACGTAATAGTAAAGGGGCATCTGTTGGTTCCTTAAATTATGTTGTTCGAAATTCTCTTTTCAGGTTTTCGAGTCAGTACTTCTACGAATGGTACTATACCCACTGAATAGGATACTTCAAATTTTATTGTAGGAGTGGCTTGCTACCCTTAGTGGCAGAAATGATGATTGAACGTTCTTTTGAATCCGCGAAAATATTGGGATAGTTGGATCCAACAGCGATTCTATAGCAATTTCCATGAGTCTGAAGGTAACATTTGTCTAGAAATTTAGATTAGTTCCTCTTTAAGATAAAGTAAAGAGTCTTTTTCATGTGTATGGTTTGCAAGGGAAGACCTCTCTCATGAAATGTCTCAAGGGTCTGCAAGCAATAGTTGATCGTTGTCATGACCACGAGGGAAGTTTGTGTGCATTGACTTAAGATCAAAAGACACTGGGTACTACTAGCAAAGTGTATGACCGAAGGCAAAAATGCGTTACACCATTAATAAAAGGTGAAATTTTTTTGACAGCAAGCACTTTAGGTTTACTTTTAGGTGCTTGAACCGGGCATATTTCTTTTGAGTAAATGTATATTAATCAAGCTGATAGAATTGCTTCTATACAGAGTCAAGATACAATTGTTATTATTCTCTTATAATATCATAGATAATTGATTCACTTCTTTGAAAAAATATGGATGCTTTTGAATTTTTCCAAAACTACAAAATGAGTTGTGGTAGAGATGGAACATGCTATAGAGCTGTCAGAGGCATTTCTCTTCCCATCCAGGACAATCGAAATAGCCTATCCTATTCTACAATTTGATCACATATCATGGCAACTATTCAAGTCAGTAGGGAGTGCTGTTCACAGCTACCTCGATTACTGATTATAGAGAGCCTAAAGATAGTAAAACGGCAAATTGAGATAACAGCTCTGAGTTCTCCCCTCCTTGTTCAAATCATATAACTGTTTGAGTGTCACATGTTTGTGTCAGGAAGTGCAACGTCTTCTTTTTATTTCATTGCATTTCAGTGGACCTTTTGCTATGTCTAATTGCTCATTTAAGCCATAATTGTTGAATTATGAATTTAAAACAATTTTGACCGGCACTTGTAAACCTAAGAGCAGATGGTGGTGTAACAAAGAAAATTATTCTTTTTCAAAATATACCGCCTAAAACTGCAGGTTGTCTCTCAGAAATTGTAGATTGACCCTGAAGTTGGTTGCTGCGTAACTTTTCTGTGAAGAAGACAGCGTGTGAAAAACAAACGAAATCGAAAAGAGAGAGGACCTAGACTATTGTAGGAGTACACTGTACAATCTCCTTTGGGGCAACTCCCTTAGTATGATGGCATGCAATTACAAACTTCAATACAGGGTGATAGAACGCAAGGGCATGAATTGAATAGGATTTAGACCTTACTGGAAAGCTTCCCATCAATCAATATGTGTCATGGAAGGCAGCGAATAGATATAAATTGCTGATCAAATACACATGAATAGATATAAATTCTAGTAATAAAAATAAATACGGACTGAATCACATACCACATATTATGAAAAAACTAAAACGATGTAAAGAAGAATGCAGATGCAGCAGTAAGAAAACAGAACGAGCTAGTGGGCTTGTTTATTACATGCATGGGTACAAAATACAGTGGCCCAAACTTTCCAGGGTTGTTCTTTGCGATTTTTAAAAGATGAAAGATTGGAGTGGAATAACAATCAGCTATGTCGTATCCTCTACAAAAGGAATGAAGGTTGGTAACTTGAGGCTTATCAGAAACTATTCAAAGACTATGCTCTGATTATTAGCCTTTTGGTATGACCCTACACAATGAAAATACAGACATTGAGAAACTCTGAGATAGGTTGAAAGTGAACAGAAAGAAGTACAGAATGTAGAAGAATAGAAGATTACCCATGATTTAGACCACGAGAGAGAAGCCACTCTACGAAATACTAAACAAAAGTGTGCTAGTGGTCTTGGATACAATCGGGAATAGTAAGGAAATGTCATTGACAAACAACTAGAGTAACTGAGAGCATGTGTGATTAGCACTGTATGCCTGTCAAACATGAATAGTAGCAAAGAGATTCCGTGAAAGGTTCCTGCATTTGAGAGTATTTGCAGCAGGAAAGCTTTTAGATTAGGCTGTAGGCAAAGAGTGGGAAACGTAGGAAGCGGCAAATTGTAGGAAAGAATCCTGCTGAAAGAAATTATGCTGCAATACGTTAGAAGAAAGCTGTATGTGTAAGGAAATTTTCTTATTGGATTCATAGGGACCGAAAAATGAGAGATATTCTCCTTGGAATCACTGAGGGAATGAATTCGAAGGTAGGGCCACACAGGCATTTGCAATGAGACATTAAAAGCTGGTGCCAAGAAAATTCTTTCTTCAAACATATAGAACCCCCAAGACAGAAATGAGTGAAATCTATCAATAGATCTATCTTTCTTGGTGACTTTCTATGACATCAGTTACCATGAATCTTTTCTTCCTTATGTCCTCTGGAATCTGAGTAAATCCACCATTTCATACTTTGTGTCCATTCTATCTGTTGAATTATCAATATATTTCATTCGTTCTATTCCTTTAGCTATATCCCGATAAATGATTCCAAGTAAGCAGCATGTCTCAAATCTAAGTGCTCTTACAGCATGGCCATGAAATTGTAGTCGAATATTATCATCATTAAGCGCCAACAGCTAGCCCATGGTTGGAGATATCCTTGTGGTGATGAGCAGACACAAAAAGTTGATAGCGATTCATTTCTCTGAGATTCAGAACTGTGGATGACGTTGATGACCTGTGCGAATTGTCAAACCAGGCCCTTTTGTTCAAAATTTCAATAGCTTCAGGCTCAATAGCTCCAGGCTGCAGTTCTGCTAGCTGATGGGGTAGCAGAATATATTGGCGTTCGATTTTCAGTTAAAACATCGGTTCTAATCATAACTACACTTCAAAAATACATTTGTGAAGGGAAAGTACTAGAAAATGAATGATACGAGCGGGATTCAAACTTACAACACTACGCTAAATATAACTGCAAATAAATATAGCAGAGGATTGGCTTCCATTCTGGACATGGTTTATTGCGTTTCTTATCATTTGCCTGTGCTTCAGGTCTTAAATTGCAATTTCAAGTTATAGTGGCGTTCAGATTTCAATGATTGCCCCATTGAACCTCCATGAAGTTTCAGTTAAATCCCTCTATTATTGCTGATTATATTTGCTGCCAATGTTTATATTTAGAGTTAATATTGTTTCCTCATTTGGCCAAAAATGTCAACAATATTGAAGAGACAAAACTATATCGTTTATATTTAGAGTTAATATTGTTTCCTCATTTGGCCAATAATGTCAACAATATTGAAGAGACAAAACTATATCTCTAAAAGTAATGAATAACTAACTTGAGAATGCATTATTAATTGCAAGTGTATTGAAACTATCATTTGTGAAGGAGAAGATTCAGCAAGGGATTCATTATGCTATCACACGCTGTAACCTGTTTGGCTATATACTTATACTTCTGCAGTGCTGCTGAAATCACACATTACTGGAATGATCGCAAACTATTGCCTCCTATAGTTAATTCTTTCAATGTAACAAGTAAAATTTCTTGTATCCACAGGTGTGACATTCATAAGAATTGTAATGCTGTTGCTGTCTCTCGGTATCCAGCGAATGGCTTCATTTGCTTGCATGCATGGATGGAGTGCTACGAAAAATATGAAGATAGAGTTGTGTCAACCATGGGATGGGATGTATATACATTCCGAGATCAAGGTATCTTTTTGAATATTACTTGTCTACTTGGCATGCATTTTGTGAGTCTCCTCCGTAGAACTGCTCTGGAACTTTCCTTTTGGTGCCAGAGTGGATGGATGAATGAGATAGAGCAATTACATATACCAAGGTTGTACAAGTTTATTCATGAAAATTTGCGCTTGGTTTGTCCAGTGAGGAGCTACTTCCTAAAGAATTGAGCGTACAAGTAATAACGAAGCATTTTTTATTTCTTCCTGTAGAGAAACTCCGACATAACAAGCAGATCTCATAAAATCTACTATCTAGAAAAATTATGTAGCGATCTCTTTATCTCGATAAAGTCAAAGGCACAATATCCAAGTAAACTTCTACTTCATAATCTACAAGCAAGCATTGTAACTTAATGGCAACTATCAACTGTCCAGTCAAGAGTTACCTGCATCATTATACTGTCCCACCATAGCATCTAAGTTATAGCATGATAGATAATCTTCTTACAACCGAAGCACATCCATTTTATATAAAGCCCCGTTAAGACGCTTTCAATATGGCACTCAACATCGCTTGACATTTCTATAGCAATGTATAATGAAGTTACAAAGTGTTCAGTGGAGGTGCTAAAACTACCTCTACATTGTTTCTCGTTACTTTGAAATAGCCGATAGGACTAGATCCGAACGGGGCAAACCTCTATTTAAGTATCCTTATTTTCAAATCGCTAGTGCGCTTGTACCAACTAAAATATTGCTAGATGCATTGTTAAAATACTCTCAACATCGCTCAACACCACCTAGAGCAAGTGAAAGGTTAAATTAACTAGCTACACATTTTTAGTTACGTTTAAACTCTACTTAACATAGCTGAAAACCACTCAACATCGCTGAAAACTAATCAACATAGCGGACCACTACTAAACAGGGGTGCCCAAGTGCTGTCCACCACACGGTGGGCTTATTTTGGGGGTCAAGTGGACATTTCGCTATAACTTTGGAATGCGTTTTCTGTTTGAGATCCTTGAGCATTGAATGGAATGTTAAAAATGAGTGGAATACAGATAAATCAATTAGACTTTAAAAAAATCAAAATTTTGGGGCTTGTAGCCCAAAATCAATATCTTCAGGATCATTGACTGAAATCTAGAAAACACGTTATTCGGAATATTTCGACAAATAATCATAATATAGTAAGAAATAAATACTCATTTGATGCATTTGAGGGCATAACATTTCAAGCAATAAATTTCTATGTATCTGTTCTAAAGTTTGGGGGCCTGTACTGCCTCAACAATCTTTAAAATGGGATATGCTTCCCATAACAAGCCAATAGTTCAAAATATTTTTCAAAAAGGAACATAACTCATAATGTCAGAAACTGTTTACCCATTTACTGATTTCACAAGTTATGAATTACGGAAACAATGTGTTTTCTATGGCCTTAAATCCCCAATCAATCCCCCGGGTATTTATTATTTTTAGGCATTTTAGAGGGGGGCTTAGTTGAGAGGGGACAAAGTTCTCACGTTTCCTGTTGGGGTAAGTTACGTTGACTTTCAGCAAGTTATTCATCGCACATCTCTTGCAAATACTATTTCATAAGTGTACCCCAAGCCAGATCTTTGCTTTTATCACCATGATTTTTTTTCAAAGTTTTTTCAACATCAAAGTTTTTTCAACATCAAAGTTTTTTTCAAGAGAGGCTTAATGCAGAGAGGGCTTATTTTTGTGTTACAATGGGAAAATTCTATACAATCGAGTATTTTCAACACCATAGGGTCCGGGTCACTGTTTTCTCATAACCTGTTAATGCAGTCTGATATTTTATCAAACTGGCTAGCTCTCCTTGCATAGTTCAGTGCTAGCAATCCCTTCCATCAATAGGCTCCTGCTGTTGGTGGTTAGCATAACTGTAGCAATGTTACCTGTTGTGAATATTTCTAAATGACCTCTTGGTTCATGCTTTGCAAATGTTTCTTCCTCCACTTTGGCTTGGATCTGCATTGTTCCTTGCTTTGAAGCTCCAAGGGCCTTCAAGCACGATTTGAGATATTTAACATTGCTTCTAACTACGAATTATGTTTCGCAAATGGTAAGTTTCTGTTCCAAACTTCAATAATTTTGAAACCAGATTAGATGTATTCAACATTGTCACATTGATCCTTGCTTTACGTACATGAAGAGCAGAAAGTCCTTCCCAAACGAACAACAAGATTGTGTAGAAACACTAATATTTGTTAAGGTCAAAACATTTTTTCTTATGCTTTTTCAAACTTCATTCATATGTGAAGTTAAAAACTCAAATTAGCATTTCTAACCCTGAAATGCGATCAAATATATATATAAAACCTCGAAAATAAGCTAAAATTGGACACAATTGCTTTGAAGTTGAGTTTATCTCATCCTTGATGATTGGATACTTACTATTCAGTATTTGCAACTTGATTCAGCACCACCATAAAACCCATAGATGGAGGTTTCAGTCATTAAATTTGTTCAGAAAGTAAACGACTAAAATTTACATATTAGTCCGTCCCTGCTCGCCATTTCAGCCAGGAAGCAAAAAACATATTTGAGGAGACCTCTAGATTTTAGTTGTGTTCCCAAGAGTGAAATTTTTTCAACCAAGCATTTTTGGAAATATCTCTATCTCACGATTTAAGGTTCCAAAGCTTAAAAAATTCCATCGCGGGGATCAAACTTCAGGAATTAGATTGTGCACTTTATAGTGTAAACTCTAAAAAAATAGCCAAACAGTAGAACAGAATACATCCAAATGACCTTACCCTATACAAATATTTAGATCCAATGTGTCTGTTGATTTAAGAATGCCTAATTGGGGGATTTTGGGCACTTTTGGTATATAAAAGTCAAGTTGTAATACAAGCTACAATTCAGGCTAGGTTCGAACTGTAAGATCCAGCAAAATGCGAAGTTCCTGAATTGGCGAAGTTTAAATGGTTGCATCTTAGGATGTATGTGGAGGTAGGAGACAGATGAGACCATTTATGGATACAATTTTACATGAACATTCTGAATCTATAGGTCTCAAGTAATTTTGAAAAAGTTGATAAAAATCCATAAGTCCGCTTACCAGCCTACTGTGCGCAACACCCCTATGCAATTACACTCTTCTTTATAAGAACAATTGTATAAGAACACCAGCCTCAAAATGTATGGAAAATTAAGAACAAATTAAGAACAAGCTGAGGCTGAAGCATTATCGTAAAATGATTTGAAACTGATATAAACTTTTAAAGCTCTACAAAGTTTGCCAAAGGTCCTGGCAACACCCAAAGCATCAGCCATAAGTGTACCAAAAATTTTAGCAAGGATCACACACCTGTAAGAGCGTATATCTTTTGTCTTCTGCTAATGTTATTACAAGCAATACTTAAATTGTACTACATACAAAAGCTTTCATTTTAAATAAAGACAGCGAAGTGACGCGTGCCAAAGAGGGATTTCTAAAAAGGCTAACAAAAGAGTAGGCATCGTATTTGCAAGCAATGTACATGCTTAGACAATACTGGCGAGTCTTGTAATAGAATGCATGACCTAACCAGTAGCAACATGTTTTTTCCGAAAAACATCGCTTTGATATGCGAATTCCATCTCAAACAATTTTCCAGATGTTAGTGCAAATATGGATAAGGACTGACGACAGTTTTGCTAGTGTCTATACTGTTAATAATTAATCTCATCACCTGCAAAAAATGGATAAATTTTTATAAAAATGTTATAGAATAACCCACGTAGCACTTTTGTTGGGAATACTTCATATTGCAGAACTTGCTCGAGGACCCTAATCCGACACATATGCAACATATATCACCACTTTCATTAGTCTTTGATCGAGTATATATGCTAATTTATCATACAGTTATAATGTTAATTCTTTCTTCTTCCGATATAATAAAGGTGATCATCCGTCAAGGCAAAATTGAGAAGCAGAATGCAATACTGCCAGTACAGTTTAATAATCATAACCACTTGAACCCAGCCTTTGCCATTAATTTTGTGTTTGTTTTCAAAGGAGCACAAATGAATAACAATATTCAAACCAGTAATTTTTTTATTCGCTACATTCATGATCCTCTCTAATTGTATAGGGATAAGGAATTGATTAGTCTTAAGTTTATAGTAGCAAAAACTGATATTACATTTGCTAACTATTAATTTTACTAGGCACTATCTTTTCTGAACTGAAATCTCCTCATAACCTCTCAAAACTGTCATCTATCTAAGTTGACTTTTTGTCTTTCCAAAATGTAACATATGTCAAACCTGAACAACAGATATTACCAAAATTATTTAAAGTGCCTACTTTACAGGTTCTTTTTCTAGGACTATTGTTAGAATGTTACCAGAGCTTTTTTCAAGAAGCAGTTTAGCCAATAGAAATTCCGCTAAGCAATACACAAATATTTTTAACCCCTGCATTCCTTTTTAGAACCCTACAACTTATAATTAAGATTAATCTTTCCGAGCGTTTTAGGCCCAATCATTCCAATATTTGTCATTTAATCATTAGTACTGACTCTTTAGGTGGTTTACCATTTGTTTTGGCATATCGATCGAGCAGTGTCAAGATATGTACGAAAATCAATCAGGATGGCTACCTCCTCTTGACACATGAATGCAATGAATTGTTTTGTAAAAATGCGTACAGCCAGATAATTCATATACCAACAAGAAACTGCCTATCTACAAGAAACAAGCATTCCAATGGAGCCGATGTGGCATTGTCTGCAACCTGCGATTGCAGTTCAGTATTTCGTGAGACATACAGAGCAGTGCAACAAGTGAACACAGCTTGGCATATGCATCCACAATACTCCCATGAAAACCCACCTGAAGGAACAAAAGTTGTTGTGTGGAGTACATCATCATATTGGTTTTACTTTGATTATAGAAAAGAGTTCCTCTAAGATACAAAAACTGATACAAGAACTCCCATCATTTCCTTTCTGCAACCAGCTACAACTACAAAATGGAACTACAAAATAAGCTTCAGTGTGCCGCTCATAGGATGGCGAGCATCTTATAAATTTTGCAATCTTTCTAGCACTTCAAACCTTGCTGATTATGACAACATTTTAGTTTTTGCTTTACTATGGAGTTTTTTCACTTTTTTCACCTTGCACTTGATCAAACAAATTGCCTTTAATTAATGCAAGTTAGGTCAATACCAAGTTGCACCTACCAGAAAGATCAATGTATGTGACAGGATTTTGAATCTTCAGTTCATAACCACTATTGAAATGAGAATCACCTGTTTCGTCTTTTTTTCATTGGGCTGAACTATATAGTCTACGCTCCACTTCTTTATAGTTCTCAAACCATTGATAAGAAACGAGGCTGAGTTGCTTTTATCGAGTAAAATATTAGTGCAGACAAGAAGTTGTGAATCTTATGTAAACACCTTCTGTAACAAAATGATCCCTAGCAGGAAGAGGACAGAGCAGATTACTTTTGAAAACTCATGAACTTTTGGATTATCAAAGAGCAGAACCCTTTTCTATCGTCAATAACTTAACAGAGGTAGTTTTAGGTTCCAAACGCTTACAAAACGTTACGATGAGATTTCCACATGAATTTTTCTGTATAGATAAGTCCGCTAAAACAAAAATACCTGTGAGATTTGCCTCTAAAGAATGTTTTTAGCAAAGTCACACTGACCTTAATCTAGACAGGGACCAACAGATAATGCTGCCATGGTAACAAATTTTAGATTAGTAGATAAGGTATGATATAACATTAGAACGCATGCTTTACAGTATCCTTTCTTCAGCCAATATTGATTTAGAACAAAGAGTGATGCACTCTAGTAAAAGAGTAAGTTTCAGTGAGTTTCTTCTAAAGAATCTTTTACAGAAGCCTCATCTACTTTTCCCGCCAGCATTTGAGTTAGTAATTTATACTAGTATGTGCCCTATAGATGCTTACTCTACACTTGTACCAAACACATAGGTGATCAAATGACACATATCTTAATCCAGTTTCATGAATTTATTTGGGAACAATTCAAACGATGCAAATGCAACACGATCCAAATTTCCAGTGATAATGCTTGTGTTCTGGCTATACGCAAAATTGGTCGTGTCATCAGCAAAAGTGAAGATTTTTTCTCCACTAGGACCATACAAGGACCATTTATAAAGATGTTTAACAGGAGGAAACCCATTACGGAATCTTATGCCTTCAAGGCAGACGAATTTCTTTATCACAGAAACAAATTAGTTTTTGTTAGAGATCGTTTATCATATATCCTTTCAGCATACATCGCAGACTAGGCCATCGGACCCACTGCATCAAAGCCATTCAGTGGCGGCGTCCTCATCCTCGTTTGAAAAGTCACTCTTTTGTACGAAAGAACCGTGGTATGCTATGAGAATGCTGGGCCGATGACAAAATTTTATTGTCTCTATTTGCATAAAATTTACAATCAACACAAAATTTACAGAACAACACCAGAAGGAGCATGAAAATGCATAGCAACCCTTTGGGGATTGCAGATAAGAAACAATTATGTGAATATATAAATTTAGCAAACTAATGTGATTTCTGCCACTCCGCAACATCTAATCTTTTTCGAGCTTCTAGAATAAAAAGTTCAAATGGTTTACCTACAGCAACGACAGATATTGTGATTTACCGATAGACACAATTGTTATTTGGGAGTAAATACACTCCACTCGAATCCGAATGTAGTTCATGAACCAATTAGCAGAAAGTTAAGCTGAGCAACTGTGACTTTCATCAATGCTCCTTTGTCCTGTGCAATCCGATACTGTTCAACACAGTTCTGGGTTTCACTAGACTCTCGAGTGCTACCGATATATCTAATCTTAGGTCTTCCCCTACGTCTTTTTCCGCATACTGTCCCGGTAAGTACGTTTATTCGCAAATTATCTTCCCTAACTGCATTTCCGACAAAAGCCAGTTTTCTTTTAGCAATGACAGCTACTAGTCTTTCAACACTTCCAACTTCACTTAGCTTTTCATCAGTCCAGCTAACTCTTAATAATCAGAGATAGCACCATATTTCAAAGGAATTAACTTTCTTTTTATCTATTGACTTCAGTACCCAGTATTCAGATTCATAGGTAGTAAGCCTAAAGATTAGAGATCTCAAAAGTATTTTATTGATGCTTATTAAAATTGATCTATCTTTCAAAACCCTGCTAGTGAAATGACGGCATATTTTGCGATAGCAAGCTGTCTGGTATAATATACTTATAAATAGTAATAATATTTGTTTTATTTAACTTTGACTTTCTGCTAGCTAGAACTACTTAATGCCAACCAAAACTTAATATAAATGGTAATGTTTAAAAAACTAATAAATGAAGAAAATTTAAAAGCGTATCTAAAGTTACAAATATAGATAAAGATGTTATACAGTTTTCAACCTGCTGCTGCGCATGTCCAAGATCTTTAACATGTTTACATAATTTACAGTTGCAATAAAAGTCATTGCTTCTAATAATTCTTATGAAACTTTTCAGTGTTTTGGACTTTTTTATTAAAGATGGCAGTGCATGCTACATTTTAGACCCAAGAAAAAGCACATTTTTGGTACATTCCTTAGCATCACTGTGACTCTCTGTAAACATTAGTTAAAGGTAAAGAAAGTTCTTTACATTTTCTCAGTACCTTTCTTTGATTGGATCAAACTAGATTGTCTATACTCCACTTCATTATAGTTCTTAACCCATAGGTAAGAAATGAGACTTAGTTGCTTTTATCGATTGAAATATTAGCGCAGACAAGACGTGAATCATATATAGGTGACGTCAGCGACATTATGAATGCTAACAGGTAAAGAGCAGATCAGACTACTCATAAATGGTAATGGCCTTTTGGATTATCAAGAAGCAAAGGCCTTTAGGATAGTAAATAACTTGAAACAAACAATTTTTCAGCCCACAAGGTTAGTTGGCAATATGTACACTATTTAAACGAATTAGTAAATTGCTTAGACAATATGACAATACTGGTGCAAAGCTATTTTATATACAGAAGTACCATTCAAAAAAAGAAAATGTTAACCAACTTTGAATTGAATTCGTTGCCATGATTCCTGTGCTAATTTCTTGAAGACAGTCAAAATAGTCGTCAACTAAACCTGTTCATTAATATTTAATGGAACATTTGGGTACATATAAGGTTACATAGCAAATAAATGAAAGTATAGTCCTACCTTACCGACCTTTTTACACCAGCTCCGAATGACATTCAGTTTCCTGCAGCTGTGTTAAATGGGCCGTCATTAAATGGACCCGCGATAAATGGGCCGGTGTATAAAAGGCCAAAATTTTCACCATACAGCAGCATTACTTTCGCAGCATCGGTTTTGGAAGTACCAACAACTTTTGAAAGTTTTTTTGACAAAGGTAGATGAATCAGGGGCTAAGCTTACTAATTTCGGTAACCAAGCATTAGCGTATGAGGAGCACGAAGAGTACTCGATGCAGTTCAGAAATAAGGAACATGCAAATTGTTTATTTATGGAGTAAAAGTCTTTTCTCAAAATTCACCCGGGGAAGGAAAGAAAAAGAGGAAGAAGTTTACATTGCAATATGTCATGTTTGCTCGAGACTTTGTTGATGTTGATGTTACTTCCACTTTGCTTCATTAAATCTCAAATGTTGTTTCTTATCTTAAATCCACCAATTAGCCTACTGAGAGTTTATATATGTTTATTTTTTTGAATGGGGCTTGTCTCACGGGGAATTAGGAAGTATATGATCTGTGCCACATAAGACGACTCATTTTCAAATCTATTTTTCCCACTAAATAATTGTCTATATTTAAGAGTCACCTTATATACTACAAAATCTTCATCAGCTTCTGTGACATGGGGTTATTTCAGGACAGGATGGTTGCAGTTCTAGCATCACAGCAGAGATTCATTTCATCATTTTTGGCTTAACACCAAAGTAGCATAAACAATTCATTCCATCATTTTATTGTTAGCTGATATAAGAAGGTTTTGTATAGAATGTTCACTATCAAAAAACTTATATTATCCTGCGAGGAAAGGAGGCCTTTAATTCAGTAAAGAGAACGCATTTGGAGATGAAAAAGTGTTTGATCTGTTTAAGCTTCTAACTTTTCAAGTATGTCTGTTAGTATAGCATTAGGACTACAGGAATTAACTATGAATTAGCTTTCAAAATGTAATAATAATCAATAATCACTTTCTGTCCATCTCAAAATATAGACAGGTTCTACATCAGTGGGTTTAGCAGTTGAATGAAGGTTGACTGCCATGCCGAGAATATGACTTTCCAGTGAACTGCCCCATACGTGCACTTCGGTTCATTGTAAACTCTTTTATATTCTGGCGAATAGCAGTTTATACTCTGACTTCTGTCTGTAGACTAAAGCGATTGAAACCATTCATTTAATTTAATTTCGAATTAAGGTTCCACTTCTTCTGAATATCTCTCAGTCTCTTTGCTTAAGCCTATATTTACTCACTAACTACTTAGTTGCTTCCTAATAATTGGTGCTGCTACTAACTGCAAAATGGAGTAAGGTCACATGCAAATAGTGCTTTCCGATATAAAGAGACAGAGGTTACTCATTGTCTCAAAACGTTTGGAAAGCATCTGAGCTTATATCTGCTTCTCTACTTTAAAGGAATTCATCCCTATAATCAAAGTAAAACCAATAGGAACCTGAACTCCAAACAACGACTTTAGTCCCTTCAGGTGGATTCTCATAAGAGTATTGTGGATGCATATGCCAAGCTGTGGTCACTTGTTGCACTGCTCTATATGTCTCACGAAATACTGAACTGTCATCGCAGGTTGTGGACAATGCCACATCGGCTCCACTGGAATGCTTGTTTCTTGTAGATAGGCAGTTTCTTCTTGATAAATTGATGATCTGTTTTTTGGAATTTTTGCAAAAGAGCTCGTAACAGTTATGTGTTAAGACAAGAAAGCCACTTTGGTCAAACTTTGTGCATATCCGGACGCTGTTTGATCTATATCCCAAGACAAACGGTAGGCCACCTACAAAGATAATGAGAATCAGAGTAGTTTCCGTAAATTCAATGAACATCAAATGACCAATTTATATCTAAATCTCTGCTTGTGAATTGAATGGGTTTTTATCTGTACAACCTTGACAGTATACTGAACTATAACTCGATAAAACGGGAAACACCTTTTAAGCATAGTGAAAGCTTTTTCATAAGACACTAACCCCAGAGTATGACGCGTCGGATAAAGTTTTGAGGATTGTTTCCCAGTCTCTAGTAAACGTATTTTCAGAAGCTATCAAAGGCAATTGGCAGCGAATTCAATTCGCATTTTCGTATTTTTTCCGGACAAAAGATCAAGGATAGGAATGGAAAATTGTAAATGATATCTACAATATAAGTTAGAACGAAATAGATTTTCAAAGCTATTCAAAACAGAACAGATTATTCAAATATATTTATTAGAGTATTCGATCAGTTTTATCAACGTTTTTTAGACTTGAAACTTTCCTTTCAAAGTATATTGCTTACGTATATAATCATTATTATTTCATTAGCAAAAAGTCACTTTTGATAAAACATTTGCTTGTTTTTGCGCTTCATAATTTCCCTTTCTTTACAGTTTAATGGTATTTTCTTCATTGGGATTTAGATCCATAGCAATTATTCCTAGGGCTTTGGATGAATAGTTCCTATACTATTTAGAATCATCCTGTCAAATCATGCTGCTAGATTCACTTATCATGACTCAGTCAAATGCGGCAGACATTTGAGACAAGACGACAATCCCTAGAAAGACTTTGTAACCACAAATCGTACACAACATCTTCTCGTTGTGGAATATTATATTTAGTAATCTTAAAAGGGACGGTCTACACCTGTACGATGGGGGTGTTCGCAAGTTCACTGGTAATTTGAGCAAATTTGTGAAATATCGTTAGGAATCAATTAGCTTCAAAAATAGTAATATCGTCAGTGATGGATATCGCTTGAGGAAGAGAAATGGTCTAAAAATTGCCTTCATGAACATAGTTTCCTTTAGAAAACACAAAATCAAGCTAGAGGTTTTACTTCCTGAACCCGTGCTTAAGATCACAAGTAACAAGCTTGAGCGTATATCTCTTGAGATTCAACCTAGCAATTACTGCAAGCCTTTTAATGTTATCTGCTGGTATCGGACTCCCATCAATGCCGTAGATAACGACGCTTTCGAAGAGCTCAGGGAAGTTCTGATAAAACTGGATTCAGATAAGAAAGAAACCATTCTGATTGGTGACACTAACTGCGACTTCAAAAATTGTTGCCGTATCCGCCGTTGAGTCTGGTGAACAAAAAATAAGCAAAACATTAAAAGACCACTTCTCGACCTCGTGCCCAAAATGCATCTTAGAAACGAATGCTGTTATGACTGGGATGGTTGATCACTATCTTGTGTACGGAATTCAGAAAACAAATGCTTGGTGACGGAAAAACAGAAGCAAAGAGTTGTCGAGTCTCGAAATTTCAAAAAATATGACAAAATACTTTTCCAACATGACATACAGCAGATAGACTGTGAAACCATCCTCAGCCCATTTAATATTGATCCTTCTGGTATGGCGACTACATTTCTGGAGATATTCGAATCCATTTTGAATAGTTCACGCACCCCTAAGGCGAAAAAGGGTTCGAAATGAGTTTGCTCCGTGGCTATCGGCCTTCTCCAGAAATTTATTGTTAAAAAGGGACAGAACAAAGAGAGCATCATGATCGTCTCCAGAAGTGGGGTCATCATATAAGCAATTGCGTAACCAAGTAACTAAAGAGATACGTCTTGCTGTTAGTAATAACTACCACGGGCCGATCTGAGAAAACCCTAGGGATCCAAAGACAATGTGAAAAACCATCAACAAAGTTTTGGAAAATTGTGCCAATTCAACTACGCTCACGAGTATCGAAATAGAAGGAAAAACGCTAACTCGTGAGCGCAATATTTTAGAAGCGCTGAATGAGCATTTGTCTCCGTAGGTCCTAAACTGGCAGAAAAAATTGACTCGAGACCGAACGATGACTGCCTTTACCACATTGAAAAACAAACAAAAGAGGTGATATTCAAAACGGTCAAGGAGGACTATGTTAGGACCGTGATTAGCAGATTAAAGAATGGAAAATCAGCTAGCTCAAACAAGGTTCCCACAACCCGTATTTAGGATGTCAGGGACCTTGCCTGTAAATCACTAGCGATGATTTTTAATTCCTCGTTAAGTAATGGTGTTTTCCCTGATATTTGGAAAATAGCAAGTATCACCCCAATTTTCAAATCTGGCTCCTAAAAAGATGTAAACAATTATCGACCAATGTCGATTATTTCAATCTTCGTAAGGCTACTTGAGAAAGTACTGCACGATCAGTTTTTTTTGATTTCCTCTTTGAGAACTACATTGTCACGAAGAATCAATCAGCTTTTCCCAAACTCTACTCTACAGTAAACTCCTTGATCTCTAGTACGGATTACTGGTATAAAAACATCGACAGCAAACAATTGAACATAACCATCTTTCTTGATTTAAAGAAAGCATTTGATACAGTGGACCACGAAATACTGATAAAAAACTAAATGCATACGGTATTAGAGGCACCCCGGGGAACTGGCTAAGTGTGTACTTAAATAAAAGAAAGCAGTACTGCGTTTTGAATGGCCATCGATCAAGGACAGAAGTTATAACCTGTGGGATTCCTCAGGGCTCTTGTCTCGGTCCGCCCCTCTTCATACTGTATCTAGACGACTTTGAAAAGTGTCTGCAGAACTCAAAGGCTAGTATTTATGCAGATGAGATGCACAAAACGATTTTATCGAATAGCATTGAGAAATTAGTTCGTGATGCCCAACGATAACTGCTCAACCTATCTGAATGGATGAGAATAAACTTAGTCCTTACCCGGGGAAGATTTAGTACATGGTAACAGGCCATTTTTACCTACTGCTCAGAAACATGGAATATATCCAAAGCCATGGAATCATGAATTCAGGCTTTCGAGATGTGGTGCTTTAGGCGTATGCAATGAATTTCATGGAGAGCAAAAAAGTCAAATGGGTCATGTCATCAGAAAAGAGAAATTGGAGCATCTATCTCTAACTGGATTGATACCTTGAAAAAGAGCGCGAGGTAGACAACGGCAGACATATCTTCAACAGTTCGCTAAGTGCCCAACCACTCTTATCCAGGGTGCATATGATAGACAAGCATGGAAAAAGCTTACTCATGAGGCAATCAATGTCTGGACCAGACAGGATACAAGATGATGATGAATAGGCCATCCGCGCAAAAACAAATGCATTGCATATGTCGGGCCGGCTGGAGATTAATGGCTCTGAGCTAAATCGTGTATTCAAGGCTAAGTTATTACGGGTAATTGTTGATACAAATCTTAAATAGGTTGAGCACTACAAAGTCGTTAAAGGTAAATCTGTGGAGGACTTGCATCACTGAGGAAACTTAGAAATATCCTTCCTCAGTCAAAGCTCTGTAATTTTTACCAAGCTGTTGTTGAAAGTCACCTGCGTTATGCAGATGTAATTGGTACTTCTGATGAACAGTGATGCAAGTGTTGTAAAAAGCAAAATTCTAGATTGACGTTATATTAAGGGTTGCTACAGTGGAGCCGGCTTATACAACGCTCAAAGTGACAATGATGTAATGCTTCCAATGAGTCTGTTTATGCAGCAATACTTCTGTGATTCAAGTGTTTTCCCAATTGCCTGCTAGCATTCCTTGCCATACAGGACTTTCTCAAGTATTATCTACTATGCTATGGGTTAAATTGTACATAAAAGATAATAGTTAGTCCCATATACGAATACATAAGCTGGGAGTGCCTGTTAAGAAGTACATTTAGCCTGGTCGTCATCATAGCGAGGTTGGGTGACCAGTTCTTTTCCTTGCCACTTTAAACTTCCCCAGTGCTGCCTTCAGGAACCGATATGCTGCTGGGTCAACAGTGAACGAACATCCAAATTATGGCCATTGGATTCACCTCGAACCATTGATCTCCCGCAAAACACTCAAGCGCCGTTACAACTCCGCCACCCACCCATAATTTCATAGTACAAATGAAAGTGGAACTCCTTTGCTTTTTCCTTGTAGGTCCATTCTACTTGGATGTATAGGAGTAGGATGGTCCCCAAATGGGCAGAGATCAATTTCATTCGGGCAATTGCTTCTGAACAAGCAAAAGATTTCCCAAACAGAGCTTCAGCCAAATAAGGCTAGGAAGCAACTCATTCGAGAACAAATTGTTAATTCAGAAAGACAGTTTGTTCCCCGCCAACATAGCTTCCCTGCACCCATATAGCCATGCTTGGGAGTGACATACAGGGTACTGTACATACAGTGGAACCTCGGTGTTCGAACGACTGTAATGTCAATCAAATCGGAATTCAGCAAAAGTTCGACAAAAGTATACCTTGGTATTCGACAAAACTATAGCCGGATTTCAAACTGATCGATTCGATAAAGCTTGGAGTCAATTTCTCAGTCCACTCCTTACAACTATTGTGAGTGTATCTCGAATGGCATGTTAATTAGTGTTTGTGCTTTTTTGAGCTTACTTGCGCTAATTGAATATTGATCGCCTGTTAGTTATGTCTTATTGCAGATATTTATATTTATATATATATTTTCATGTCACGCACTTAGATGGATGGTTCTTTCTAAAGTCATCTAGACACTTCTTAGCAGATTCATTTAATTGCTGAATTCATGACCTTTTTCGCTTTTGATAAATCTTTATGGAAAGAAAGAACAAAAACACGAAAGCCAAGTGAAAAGCATTAAAAAATTTACCTTTGTCTCTAAATGTATATACATCCCATCCCTTAGTGGATACAACTCTGTCATTATATTTTTCGTAACATTCCATCCACGCATGCAAGCAAGTGATGCCATTCAATTGATATCGAGAAACGGCAACGGCATTACAGTTCTTATGAATGTTGCATCTGTGGATACAGGAAAGTATACTTGTTACATAGACAGAATTAACTATTGGAGGCAATAGTTTGTGATTATTCCAGTAATGTGTGATTTCTGCAGCACTGCTGAAGCATAAATATGTAACCAGAAAGGTGACTCCGTGCGATAGCATATTAAAGCTTTTAATGAACCTCCTCTTTTACAGATGGTTGTTTTAATTCACGCACAATTAATAATGCATTTTGGAATAAGTTATTCATTGCTTTGTGGGGATATCGATTTGAACCCTCCACATTGTCTGCATTGATAATTAGGAGATCAGACGATTGGAGATGCAAATATCAAGCTTTAAATTCAGCACGATGATCAAATACTTGCAAAAGTGAGAGGGTCGCTTTCCTTGTGCAATGAGAGTACTTCGTAGGTTTGTCATAATAGGGTATAATCATTCAAGGGCAAACCGACAGGTCTGGTAAACTGGGTGTGAACCGAGGCTTCAGGCGCTTTAGAGGCCCGGTTCTGTTCTAGACAAAATGCATTTTGACAATCTGAGGTGTTAGCTTCTAAAACAAGATTGCATGCATACAATATAAGCACCTTGCATTGGTTTGGCGGCATGTGGACCGAAGGTTTAGAGGGAGATTTTGAAAGACTGCTAATGCGAATTAACATCACTTTTGATTGAACTTAGCAGTCAAGGAACCATCTAATATTATTTCAACTCTAATCAAACTTCTGCCAATAAACGTAGCCAGCTATTGAAAGGAAAGAACTATTTACCTTACAAGTTTAAGCTTATGTATAACAAATGTTACTCACAAACATGCTCTCCCAGACTACTCAAAAATTTTCAGAATTGAAGATGAATATTATTGTGTTTTCATCTATCAGCAGGCAGTTGCTTTTCAGCATTGGGGCTATACTGTATGCATAGGTGTAGGAGGCGGGGAGCTGCTAGGCCTATAGCCCTCCCAGTTGAGAAAAAATCTATTTCATTCGGGCAATTACTTCAAAACAAATAATAGTTTCCCTCAAAACTAGTTGCAGTTTTGCAAGGCTAGACAACAACTCATTGGGCAAAACGTCAGTGATTCGGGCAGACGGTCGGTACCTCCTAAATGCAAAGCCCCCCACGCCTATGACCACATGCTAAACATTTATGAAGTTCATCATAAGTACTGCTACTGGAAAAAATAAAGCCTAGTCTAGGCAAACTAATACAGCATAGGACGAGTGTTGCTCCGTCACTCAAAATGTAAAACTTGTGGTCCTCTGACGTTGGTAAAGCTTTAAGTCAAAGAATCTACGTAGAGACTGATATGGGCTAACAAAAGTATAAGATACATGTTGACAAACCCAGTACCGCATGCCTTAAACCTTGATCAGCTACATGGGCAAAATGTCTTAGTGTTAATGAGAGTTATATTTTATTGGGGAGTTTCAATTTAATGCAATGAAGCAGGTACCATAGTAACACTGTTTAGGAAATGAGATCACATGTAGATTATAGTTCTTCTAGCATTGTTTACTTGTTCATTCGGAATTATCGGCATCTATTCAATACGAGTAATGTATTAGAAACAAACATCTTTTGAGTTTTTCTTTCTTTAACCTCGAAACCATAGCTTCTGGAGGTAAAGCCTAATTCACACTTGATGCGTTTTTTGTGACGCTGCACATATAAGGTTCGCGTTTTTTGACGCACTGCGTGCGCATCGTGTTTTTAAGCCATGCGTCACTATGCGGCAAAGTTGAAAATATTCAACTTTGACGCATCGAGACGCACCAGAACAATAGCAAGAGTCAAAATAGATGGACAGAATGACAATAAAGCGATGCTTGTGAGTCACCAGTAGCAAGGCTGGTAAAATGACACCAAGCCGCATAGATGGTGGCAAAGGTCAAAGAAAACGAGATCTTTGTTTTGTTAACAATGGTCCTACCAAGTTGAGCAGATCAAATACCGAAGGTAGCATTCGGAAATAATTAAAATGCATGGTATGATCCTGCAGTCTCATCTCTGTTATTAAATTATGGTAATGTCCCTGCCGCTCACGAGCCTCCTACAATCGTCGAACCCAAACACAACGTTTGCTCCTAAATTTGCTTTCATAAAATCGCTTGATGACGCACTATATGTGAACACACCTCATGTTTTTTTGACGCACAGTGACGCGACGCGCCGCATCGTGACGCATTAATTGTGAATTCAGCTTAAGAGTGAATGTGTAGAGGTGTTTCAAAGTGCCATTACTATCTACTTTATTCATAAACAAGTTGTCTGAATAGAACGACAAACTGTTATGGAAATGGTTAAAGTGTAAGGACTCTTTTTATAAACATTTATGCACTGCACGTTATACCTTTGTTCACTTTAAATTCTACTTGAAGCTCCCCTATCTTGTGTAGTCTCTCAATAATGCATTGGACCATTATTAATTCACATATCAAGTACTTTTTGTTTCACTATATCACTGACTTAAGAACCATATCCATTAATTCCACATTGAAGCTGACTGACGTCAGATACTATTTAAATCCGCTCCCCCCCCCCCCCTGATGATACGCAAAACAATTTTTTCAGTTTGCAATGACAGTATCAACTAATAGCGTCATCCTTTACTTTATTAAAAATGTGCTACTAGTGTTATTACTCTGGTAACAAATTCACAAGAGCAAATTTAGCCGAAAGCTAATCTAACTAGATGAATCTATTGGGCTTTAGAATTTTGCAACTGAGCTCTTAACAGAGAATATCCTAGAGAGCAGGCCTGCCTCTTCAAAGTATCCCAACTGGTATTGGGAAGTGTATAAGTGAATACTTTAGCTAAGCCTGAACAGCTAATGTGCCAGAGATGTGCAATAAACCTGGCCGAAAACAAAGGCAAAAGGCAACCTTTCACATTGTAATTTTATCTAACTAAATAGGGCTGCACATTTGGGGGGGGTTGGGGATGATACCCCTCGTAACACTGCCCAGTGATGCAAATTTCACCCAGAAATAACTTGTCACCTTATCAGCTCAATAAATTGGAAATATGTCACCTGAGATCTCATTGATCAGTTTGCTTGTGCAAATCCTCTTCCAGTGCCTCATCTTTCTACATGAATTACACTTGAATTTCAGTGCTAGACAGTGAATTTGTTTTATGGGGAGGTCCACATCATCTGTCCCATTTCATGGCACCTGATTTCTAGCAAATCTGTTCCCTCGAAGGCGTATCTCTGTTCACTTGCGCGTATCGCTCTTCTCTCGATCACTTTTAATGAGCCGGTCTTTACTAGGATTGTCTGACATCTTTTAGAAGATCAACGTTAGACCCTGTGAAAACTGAACTAGTGATTAAACATTGTTGTTTACTAATAAAATTCTTTTGACAAACCAAATTTATTGCTTTTTCCAAATCAGATCTGCTTCCAGTTGAAGTTGCTTTGATAATTGTCCCGGATTCTTACTACTATTCTATCATGTATCAATTCATCATGAAGATCACTGAAGCTGCAAAATTCAGCAAGAGTATATAAATCAGTTATAAAGTTATAAACAGACACACCTTCAGTTTGCACACACATATTGAAGAGAGAACGCTCAAATATCCCGTTACGTTTAATTGTAAAATACCTTTAAAATCTATCTTTCACTACACTCTTTTTTATACAGTAAAATTGAGGTTCAGACTGGCTGTTTTGAATTCTTCAAAAATTTGAGGCTGAATTGTTCTTAATTTATTCTTAAATTAGTGCGGTTTTGGCAATGTAGACATTAGACAATATAGAAAAACACTAGCAGAAGAAAACGGGATGCGCTCTTACAGATGCATAGTCCTTGCTAGCAGTCTTGGTACACTTACGGCTTTTTACACACTCATGATTTTGGTGTTTCCATGACTTTTGACAAACATTGTAGAGCTTAATCAGATTTGCATCAGCTTCAAATCACTTTACGACAGTGCTTCAGCCTCAGCCTGTTCTTAATTTGTTCTTAAGTTTTCATAAATTTTGAGGCTCGCGTTTTTAAAAATATGTTCATATAAAAAAGAGTGAATGCTATACGTCTTGCGGCCCTCTGCAGATGTATCAAATGATTGCAAAATATCGTCTTCCTCATACCCCATAGAATACATGAGTGAGTTCACTTGACTCTCTTCGTCTTTCTTGCTCAGCTACAATACCAGTCTGAAGCCCTCGAATCTGCAAATCCACTTTGACCACTCTTCGGGCTTGAAAGAGAATCTCTCTGGAGATGAAACCTGGAACACTACCTTGTTTTTGAATTCGTAATATAGAGGCCTTAATTGATGAGCCTCACAGTTGCTGCGCCTTTACGTCATCGATCGTAGTCTTACGACCGGTCTTACCCAACTATAGCTTTTCCAGTTACAACCCCAGAACGTAGCGTTGAGAGTCACCTATACTCCTGTCACCATGTTGTTACTCGTATATGCATAAAAATCTAAGAGATGTGTATAAACAACTCTCCTACATTTATACAATTAGTTAATGTCTCTTGAGTGCGTGAAATACAAGTATATTAACAAATATGATGATGAATCTCTTGACACCATTACATAACACAACATTATCGACAATGAACTCCATCCTTGATAAGAGGAGATACCTTTTTACTAAAGTCTTACGAAAGAATAACATTGATAACTGGAGAGGGGAATCTAGTGCCAAAATCTTGAACAGGCAATTCGGATATATTTTGTCCACGATTGTTCGTCGTCAGTGTTCTATGTCACCATTTCTGTGTCCACTCTGGAACTTTTGCAACGTGTTGTCTCTGGTTGTATAGCCTACCTTGAGGAGTGTCATCAGAAGGTAATGGCAATACCGGATATGTCGTACAGGATGAAACCGATGGCTGAAAATGAATGCAAGAATCAATGATGCAGGTATCAGGAATACAGGAGGATAATGCTAGAGTTAATGTCTTTTTGTGTCTTAAGTCAACATATATCGACATTTTTAAAGGCTTTCTGGGTTTTAAATGAGATCAAATTTATCGTGTCAAATTTCGAGCATTTCCAACGGTTTGGTTGTGAAACATTCGTGGGTTATCTTCTATTTTCGATATATCTTGGATTGATTAATTAGCTTATCAACAGGCAAGCGCGCCCATTTCTTTGATTCACATTCTAGATTGTATTACATTAACAAGGCTGTTAGATACATAAACTACTGCAAAAGGCAACTCTAGGCTTCTCTCCTAGCTTAGATAAATCTTATTGAGTCCTTTTCAAAATCATTAAAAACGCTACTTCTTTTTTCATTGCAATGTTCTTTCTAGGTTGAAAAAGAATTTTGCAGTTGCAATCTATTTCGAGAATAGAGTAATGGAGAACTTGAAGTAGATGATGGGAAACGCAGCTTCTTAATGAATTTGAAAATAAGTATGACGACTTATAGAGACACCATTGGCTCTATTTCGACAATTCCGTATTATTCCCAATTCCATTTTATCATATTACACGACAATTCCATATTAGTTGGCAATCCTAGTTGACACATATAGGAAACGTTTCAACCCAACCTTGGGCCGTCATCAGTCAAAGTAAAAGGTCTGAATACAATTGTATATAGGGGTAAGCTGATCTTATGGTATTCGGATCTTTTATTTTGACTGATGGTGGCCCAAGATTGGGTTGAAACGGTTCTTATATGTGTAAACTAGGACTATCAGCTAATATGGGATTGTCGTGTAATATGGAATGGTCAAATAATATGGAATTGTGAATAATAGGGAATTGTCGAAATATTTTCAAATGGAGAACTTTGAATCTATTGGTGCTATATTATGAGTCCATGGCTAAGTTTTTTAATAATTGCTACACTTAGCAGTATAATCCTTCCTCATAAATATTTTGGCTTAGATCTCTAACCTCCACCCATCAAAACTTTCTGCTAAAGTTTTCTTAAATCTTCGTCTAGTGGAGCCATTAAATAATTATGGAGATCCACCAGCTTCATTACAAACAAGCAGTCTGATATTTATCATTTTATGCAAATTCCATAAAATGCATAGAGTTTATATAAATGAGAACAAAATGATTTGATCGATGTGCCTTAAGTGTCGGGACGGAAAATCATTCAAGAGCATCCATTCATACAGAGCAATATCTCAATGGACTTCTATTTATCAAGGGAAAATTATCAGTTGTGAAGTATAAGCAACGAAGTAAAAGTTACGAAATATAATCCGAGCTTTTATCCCATTAACAGTAAATCGTTATGAAACCACTTAAATTACACGTTTTTCATTTTAAAAGAAATCTGACTCAAGGCCTAGTGGACAAAATCGTAGTGAAAGCAGAAAAAAGGAATAGCATTGTCCTTTGTGGTGCCCATTACGCTTAGCTCATAAACCATACTGCAGTGGAAACTTGCTAAATCCGTAGAGGATTGTAGTGGAAACTTGCTAAATCCTTAGAGGAAAAATGAGGCTTCACAAACTGTAAAAGATGACGCAGAAATTCCTGAAGATTCTTAAATCTCTCCTTTTAAATTTCAAGGAGTCTAGTATAAGGTTTCTTATGAATAGGTTTCTTAAAGTTTAAAAAAGCAGAGATTTAAGAATCTTCAGACCTGTTTGCAGAGTAGAGTAAAAGCGGCAGGGCTCTCTGTAGGTCATGAAGTTTAAAGTGTTTGAGTGGATGTGACTTTTACATATACATTACTTACACCGCAGCTTTACGTCAAGAATTCATATCTAATGGTTTGTAAGTTATCCACCTGCTGCCATTGCTTAGCCATTTACAGCCGTTTGGAACCATATTTACGACGCGGGAACATTACTGGTAGTTAAAACTATATTCAAAGAGTCATTTAAAACTCCTTACTACCTCTTTTGCGGTGTTGCTGTTTGAAAGTTAGTACAATATGTCACAGCTGAACGTTCACAGTGTATTGATAAAGTGTACAAGCAGTAAGTACTAGAGTCTCTAATGAGGTTGTTATTAGATATTTGTTTCAAAAAAAGCCACTAGTAGCCCAACAAAATAAAGGTAAGAAAAGGTTTGTACGATTCCACACATTCAGGAGTCACTTTTAGAGAGGACACTTATCCAGGGTCGTTGGCATAGTTGAGTGGATGTAACTTTTACATATACATTAGTTATATCGCAGCTTTAAGTCAAGAATTCATATTTAATGGTTTGTAAGTTGTCCACCTGCTGCCATCGCTTAGCAATTAGCAGCCGTTTGGGAAAATTCGTTTTGAAACATTGTTGCCTACTGTTACCAACTTGCTGCTGGGTGACAGTGAATGAGCATCCCAACTATTGTCCGACGGTTTGCTTAGAACCATCGATTTTCTACGGTGGCCTACAAATGCCAGACAAAACTTTCTTTTTACTGGACAAAACTTTCTTTTCACTGGACAAAATTTTCTTTTCATTGGGCAAGACTTACTTTCTGTTAGAGAGGCCTTGCTTGCATCCCATCAACGCACCTCCACAACCATCATGAGGTTACGCAGCGATTTAGCTTGGCAAAGTCAACTATATATATATATATATATATATATATATATATATATATATATATATATATATATATATATATATATATATATATATTTATATATATATAATCAGATAGTACACGAAGAAAATCGACAATCTTTTTAAATTTCCAAGACATGTTTCGGCTTGGTACTCAAACCATCATCAGTTGAAATGACTAAGTTAACGTTACAACAAATAAGAACTATACACTATCAATCGAATATATTAATCGAACAGAGGAATGAAAGAAACGAAAAAAGAATGTGGCGGTTAAACAACGAAAGCTAAAAGCTCAATGAAATATTATAATGTTGCAGTTGTTTATTTAAGTTAGGCCTTTCCCACATGATGTGGAGTGCTTCCTTAATTTTTAAGTTATGATAATTGCTTGCTGAATCTAGTACCTTGAAGCAATTTTCACTGCAAAGATTTTTACACGGAGTTGAAGTCTTTAAATGCTTAAAAATATGCGAATTCTTATCGGTGAACAAATGCTCACGCACTCGTGTAGATAAATGACGAGATGTTTCGCCAATATAAACGGAATTACATCCCGTACAAGTAAATTTATATACTATACACGAGCGAAGCGATTTGTTGACACGATCCTTAACTGCAAGCAAGTTTTTAATTTTAAAGGAAGAAAAAGCTAATTTAATATTAAGATTATTGCAATACTTTTTAGCAAGCATACGTACCTTACGCTGGGTAAAATTAGAAAGCTTAAGGAATGGCAACTTAAAATAAATGGTAGAAGTATCAGTAGCTGATTTAGAATTATTAGAACTATGAACATTATCAAGATAAGAATGGACTACTCTACTTATTAAGCCTTCAGGGTATTGATTCTTTTTGAATATATCGAAGAGTTTTTTAACATCATCATTAAATTTAGCAAGAGTGTTATTAATTTTGTAAGCTCTGTCAACTAAGGTGCGGATAAGACCAATTTTATATGAATAAGAGGTAAAGCTATAGAAATTAGTAAGAAGTCCAGTAAAAGTGTTTTTACGATAGACTGACGTTAAAAGATTACAAGGATCCCTATTACTGATACAAACATCAAGAAAAGCCAACATCTTATTACTTTCCTTCTCCATGGTGAACTTTATATTGGGATGTTGAGAGTTAAGAAAATCAAAGAATACTAAGGCATCTTGTTCATTATTGAAAAGGCAAAAGGTGTCATCAACATATCGTCGATAGAATTGAAGAGAAGGACCTTGATATTTGTTAAGCCATATATTTTCATGATGTCCTAGAAAAAGATTAGCCAGGACAGGTGCAAGAGGACAGCCCATAGCAACACCATCTACCTGATCATACAGTTTACCATTAAAGAGGAAGTTAGTCTGTGACGTAGCAAACGAGAAAAGTTTAACAAGATCAGCTTTGGAAAGTTTGAGATTAGGATTTCCTTCTGCAATATAGGAGACAGCAAGATCAATAGACTCTTTAAGTGGAATGTTAGTAAACAAACTTACCACGTCAAATGAGACCATAAATTTGTTGGAAAAATTAACCGTTTTAAGTTCTTCGACGAAAGAAAAGGTGTCAGAAATAGAATATGTACTTGGCAAATGAGGCTGTAGAAGATTACATAGATATTTAGCTAACTGATAGTTGAATGTATTGACAGAAGAAACAATAGGTCTAAGAGGTGGCACTCCATTAGACGACCGAATCTTATGCATTTTAGGTAATCCATAAATGCGCGCCGGCTGAGAGCCTGATGGGTAAATAGTGCTATATATATCTTTATCAATTTTTCCATTCTTTTTAAGTTCTCGAAGGAAACGTTGCAACTTACCTTCTCTAATAATGGTGGGATCGCTATCAAGCTCTTTAAATTTATGCTTATCATTTATTATGTTAAGAATACCTTCTAGATAATCTGA
The DNA here is from genome assembly GCA_964019165.1 of Mastigias papua. NCBI lineage: Eukaryota > Metazoa > Cnidaria > Scyphozoa > Rhizostomeae > Mastigiidae > Mastigias > Mastigias papua. Next base: position 6,738,864 of record OZ025275.1, on the reverse strand, counting down.
CCTATTTAAAACAACTACCCCATTACCTTTATCAGGTTTAAGAATAACGATGTTATTGTTTTTATGAAGATTCTTAAGAATTTTATGTGTCTTGAAATCTTTAAGTGACAGCTTAAATGAATTAGCATATAAATGTGCTAAGTGAGAAAGGTCTGATTTTAACTTATTTTCATCATTCTTGTCATGTAAATGGCTAGTCATTGAGTTAAAAATTGATTCAAAGGAAACAAAAATATCTGTCTTGTTAATATACGGGGGAACAATTGAGTGAGATAAGCCAAATTTCAATGCTTCGCTTTCATCTTGTGATAACGTGTATATATATATATATATATATATATATATATATATATATATATATATATATATATATATATATATATATATATATATATATATATATATATATATATATATATATATATATATATATATATATATATATATATATATATCTTGTGATAACGTATATATATATATATATAAATATATATATATATATATATATATATATATATATATATATATATATATATATATATATATATATATATATATATATATATATATATATATATATATATATATATATATATATATATATATATATATATATATGACTCCATTTCACTTGTCTCGTTCTTCATTCAAGCCTCAGGACCTTTCTCAAACATTACTCACTACAAAGCATATAGCAATCATCACGTAGTAGTCCATCAACTCAAAACACCGTTATCAGTAGAAGTCAGCAATTTAATGAGGTAGCAGGTGAGACCCTTATGACTGTCTGTGCACATCAAATGCAATCTCAACGCGAACAAATGGAAGTTTACCAAATCGCTTATATGGCTGACTAGTAAAGATAATCCAATATGGTCGTTGGTTTATCAATTGATCGAATGAAGACATTGACGAGGAAGGCCGATTATGCAATTTCACTTCAAGACTTTTGAAATTCAGTGTTATATGAACACTGAACCTATAAGAGATGAAATAAAAATGCTACATATTTTCAAAACAAACTGGTCCATTTCAACAATCTATATTGTGCACTATTGCGTAGCCAGTATGGGTGATGGAATTTCTTTACAGAATATACGTTCTACTATAGAGGAGAGGGGCTCTCCCAGTAGTCCGATAATCAGAGAGGAGAGATTCCCCCTATAGTACAACGCAAATTTTGCTTAACAGCTTTATATTGAATTTGCTTATTAGGTTTTTTTCAAATTCATAAAGGGTTTAGTATGCATTTTTAAGATGCTTTTAAAAAGCATAAATGAAAGAATGTGAAATTCTTAACCCTCCTGAAAGATTAGTTGATGAAGAAAGCATGATTTAAGACAATCTATAAAGTTGATGTGCGAGAATATGAGTGATAGGAGTACTGTGTGCTTCAAGGCTACAGTTATGATGAAATTGTGAATTTTTAGAAACGCACCACAAAATCTACTTGAGTAGGATAGAGTGTTTACGGAGCTTAGATTATCAAGAAGACGTTCGTCGCCGAAAAGGTGCATGCAGGGGTGAATTCTAAGTGGGACTTAGAGGGGTTTGAGCCACCTTATTGAAAAGATTATAATTGTGGGGGACTACCCCCAATGATAAAAGAAATGATAAAAGATATGCTCCATTGATCTTGCCTTTCAATGTTTCTCAATTGTCCATTACCAATTCAAAACATTTTATCGAAGATCTTGATGTGCTGTGCACGTCATTTGTTATTTGTTTATTCCTAGGACCTCTTCAGATTGTGAGCTATCGATTATGATAATTCCTGTTTTCTGATACACCATATGTTCGATTTCCTTCATTTCACTTAATATTTACATACATGATACTCCCTAAGTGTTTAAATAGATAAATAGAGGTACCTACAAACAAATGAAATAAAAAATAAACAGAGTTAAACCGCTTGGAATATCATTCCAGACCTTTTCACCGACGTACGAAACAGACCTTTGCACCGACGTACGAAAAGCTCTTTTTTGAGATTTCCCACCATGGTTTGGGTGTTGCAGATCGCTTTTTCTGCGAGTTTCATGTTTTGAGATGCTAGTTCTTCTCGTTAACTTTCCTTAAGACTTCCTTGGGGCAATTCGTTTAGAATCGTGTGTACCATTATAGTTCGGTCACATGTAATAACCTTCTCATTGTTTAGTAGTGCGGATGGTATCCTATCCTTGATAGGAACATTGTCAAGTACTGAGGTCTGGGACGTAGTTAGTAGGGGATTGGACCCGAACATTCTTCAATTGCTTGATTAGTCTTCGCTTTACGTTCATAAAATAAGGTTATGCTTAACACGTTTCATGAGTCATTATGTATATATTTTGCATATAATCACGTTTGTATATAATTTCTCAACTTGTCTGCTCTCTGGAATTCACAAACATATTCAATGAGGTAAAATTGAATACTTCCTTCGAAGAACCTTGACAACTTCTTTAAAAGAAGTGAAGATAGATGCGAACGTTTCCTCAAGTTTTTGAAATTGTTGAGTGCATTGTTTAGTTTAAATAAGCTAAACTATTCTAAATGTAGCTTTGAACATGATTGGCATGGCTACAAAAAAGCAATGCTTTCTATGATGTTGCATCTAGAAGGCCCCCTTGCTGAAATTTTAGAAATCACTCCTGGGTGCATGAGAGCACTGATATGGGTGAGGATCACCGATACCCTGTGATGCATGGAAACCAGATTTATATTAACTTATTTCATGCCAGAAAGCTCTCATGATAGAAAGACTGCCCTACCATACAGAATCGCGTTATGGCAACTCATTTCACTTAACTTCCCATAATTTACATTTGATTTCGCTTTTCATAAATTTTAATTTTTGATTTCTTTGATTGAATTAAATCTAGTTGAATTGAGTTTGACTTAGTGGAATTTAATTTTCCTTAGCTTTATTGAATTTGCAGTCCTTCTATTAATTTATTTTCGTCAAGCTGACTATTTGAATTTGTTTGTTATTGATTAAACTAGATTTTATCAGATTTAATTTCTTATCTTTAGCTAAAGTTTATTTTCTTTACTTTGTTTTAAGAAATTTGACTTTGCTTTCCTGAATTTACAATGTATTACATTAATCTGGAGTTGCTTGAAGGGCATGGGCGATTGTACGTTAGTGAATGAGAAGCTATGGAATCTCATCAAGACCATGAAGTAAGGTTTGTTTTGATGACCTCATAACAAAGTCCAATTCCAACCGAGGCAGTCCAAATCTATACCAAGATGCATTTCTCTGTTATACAAACAGTAGGTAGTGGCGGAAAGGCAGTCATGGAGGTTTAGATACTTCTGTTAATTACTGTCTTAGTTGGACCCAAAGCAATTGCTTAAAAATAGCAATGGATGAATCAGATAAAGATAACAATGGAAGCTTCATCGACCCTTGGTTTACTTATAGTCCGTGGGAGAGGGAATGCCTTCAGCATTTTGAGACCGATCCAGATGCTGAGGCGAGGCTTTTGTTGGAAAAACAAGCGATATTAGACAGCCTCTGGGCCTCATTCCAAAATGCGGCTAAGTCTGTAGCACAACTTTATAAAGGTAGGAAAGAGCTTGCTGTAGTTCAGTCCTACAATTCACTCACATTTCTATGTAGTTTGCTTGAAATCAAACAATTTACTCTCGATTCACACCATTTTACGTGAAATGAAGCAGCAGTGCATAATAGCTATCGACCTATTGACTAGTCACGTCTTTGCTGACGTATAATTATGTAGTATTTGTGAGTGTGAGTGAGAGTTAAGGAGTTAATGAATGAATGAGTCAGTGATAAGTCTTATTTTACTTTGAAAACGTTACACACTACCAGTCAGTACAAAAATAGATTGAGCAAATCAACTTCGAAATCTGCAAAATTTTCCATTAAATACTAGTTATAAGTATCTATGCCTTGTTTTATATGACTTCGTTGTCTTAGATACCAGTATTTGAATTAGGTGTCTGCTCTTTTTCCAAGGTTTATAGTGGTATTCTAGAATCCTTTTAATGACAACAACCCAGTTCTTGTGCATAACTACTGCATATTATTAGATTCCTGCAGGTGTTTAAAGTCAACTGAATTTCAACTATATGCTAGTTTACTTTAGTAAAGAAATACATTACTTTTGTTTGGGCCAATCTCATCATAAGTAACTTACAAAGTATTCATACAAGAGTTGCAAGGCAAGTATGCTTGCAATTATTGCATAGGTACATACTGTGCATATATGCTTGCATATAGCATGGCATTCAGTGTGCACACATACTACCCTCATGCAGATGAGTTTCAAAAGCAAAAAATATCATGCATGTGGCTGCCATGTTCCCCATTATGAAGTGCACACAGTTATAGTGAATACTGATAGTGCAGAATGGCTATGACAAATATAGAATGGTTCTATTGTAGCTGTGGTGTATAGAGTATTCATCCAGTTTATTAGATAAGTCAGTAGCTTACTCTTCTACTCTGTGGAGCAGTTTATCCACAATTCCCCCATGGCCAGGCTCACAGTAGGTAGAGAATCATAGAACTGTGTTACTCTCACCCATTGACTTGTAATGCATCTGTGCCAACTGCTGTCATGACTCAAATTGTCCTAATTGTTAATCTTTGTGGAGTCTTAATTGAAACTGCCAAGAATGATGATCAGGCAAGCCTCTCTTCATAATTTCCTTCAAAGTACTCAATGTTGTAATACTAAATTTCTTAGTCATGGTCAGATGCTTTTGGTAAAGGGCACTGAACACTTGCTAGAAAATATCAAGATCTCATGCTGAAACATGCAAGAAGTACAATGGTGTTTTGATGTCTGTTTTATCTGCTTATCTGAACACAGGCAGCAGAACTTAAATTGGACTTTGTTGGTTTGAAATATATATTTAGATTATGTTCTTTTGTAATATTTATTCACATAGATTCACTCTATTAGCTGTACAGGAAAAACTATGATGGGATAGGCAAGTTAGATATTTCTGTCACCAGATATTATCACATTCAAGGAGTTCCATGGTACTTGGGGATTGGTGTTACAGAATAGGATTGACCATCAAATGCAAAAAATGTAAAATTGCTCCCAAATGTTCTTGTTATTAAGATGGCAAAGAAGTGTTTTGTATAATGACCTCACAATGTAATTAAATTTTAGTCGGAGAATCTAGCAGAAGGATACTGCACTTGGCTCCCTTTTTACAGCCAGCCCATAGTTTATGGGATAATCGGAGTGTTACTTGCTACAATACAGTATAATTGAGTATTCACAGAAATTGATGTGAGCCATTAGAACAGTAGAAACTAAGAAAGATTTAGCAGAACTGTTATTGGAGGCAGAGCATTTGTTTCAGTATTTGAAACATTACTAACATTGGTGCTTTTCATGAAAAAATTGTCATGAGGGTGGTACATCACCCATTCAACTCAGTCTAGGAGGGTGATTGGGTGACAAAAGTTTCTGCTTCATAGGCATCCCCCTGAAGTGTAATTCAATATCATTTTAACATTTTAGAGAACATTGTTCTTGGCAAAACCTAGTTATGCTGATGTGCATGATTAACACTTCACCTACGTTACACCAAATGGTTACAGCATTTGATCTTGAGCACACCGCTCAGAAACAGGTTTACATATGTAAACCTACTTCCTTGATTCTCTGTGCAGAAGACTTTCAATGATAAGCACATATACAGTTATTGATGTTTGGCAGTGTTCCCTGTCTAAAATCGAGTGTTCATTCATAATTGTTGGGGCTATGTCAGGATTTTGCGAGGGTGGTACATCGCCCCTGTAAATAGGTTTATGAGAGTGTTTGTGAGGGTGACAACCTTCGTAATACAAAAGGCCTGCTCACATCTGCTATTGAGAAGGAGCAGTATTAGTCAGTCAGTTCCATTTGTTATAATAAAAGCAAAACCCTCCTGCATTTCAGTAAGAACTTGGATAGTTCCATATAGTCTATGCTATTGGTAGTTATGTGGCATTACAGTGTTATAGTTGGAATATTGATTTTGTATTAAGCTCTAAGACTAACCAACCTAATACTGGTAGTTGAAATACTTTTACCCAGCTTTAGTTGTAGTACTTGAAAAGTCATTTCATGCTGAAGATGCACCTAGATGCTCAAGAGCATTCTGTAAATTTTGGTAAACAGTGTGCAACATGTAGCTTTTGATCTGCTCTCTTCCCATTTGTCAGCAGTGAACCATGAGATATATTGTCCTATATATTGTCCTGAGATATATATACCAAGGAATGTAGAGACTTTGCTGACAAACAGCATTCTCTTCCACATGGTATTTATGCATCACGACCTTGTGGATCACAATTTCATCATCATTTCATTCATTGATAGTGTCTCCAAGAATCCAAGAACTGAACTCAGCTAATTACACAGTCATAATTAAAGTAGTGGGACTTTCATAGGTCTTTATCATAAACTGTGTTGATATAAAGTTAATGATGTTGGAAATGGATATATGATCAATAAATGGATATGGAAGGTCTCTCTTCAATCAAAGAGAGTGTGTAGTGGCTCTAGTAGCATTACTGAATGCATCTTTACCATATAGTCTTTCACAGAGCCAGTGTGGTTTAAACTTTGTATGCATAATAGAAGAAAGCATCTTTACCATAAACTTTTGGCCATAAACTTTAGGGGCCATTCAAAAAGTATGTAAGGAAGATATTTGTATGCAAAGCAACACAACTTGTTCAAATACTATACCAATGATGGCCCCCTTGGTTAATCCTTTTTAGCATTTTCATTCATTGTTATAAATTTTTGTTAGATTGTGCCTCTAGGTACAACACAGAATTCTTGAAGAGGCAACTCCTATGTAGATGTATTAATGAGAAGGAGATCCCCTTTGGACTTAGTGTACGGAATGTTCAAATATTTGCATTAAAATTAAATAAAGTCTTTGTGTGAGTTCCATTGCAATTATATTGCATTTTGGAAATAAAATTTTAGAGACTTGTTGAATGAAAATTTTGATGAAGAAGTTCTTATTGCAGTAGTATGATTCCATATGTTGCGGAGTTCTCATTAGATTGGGCTTCTATATTAGGCTTTCAGCATATCGAGGTAGTATGGCTGTTTCCTTTGCTTGCTGCTTTTATCTCCCCAGTGTTGTCAACTGGTTCTGACTTACTGCCACATTCACAGTGATTGAGCCTCCATACTATAGCTCAAGGGCTTCCTCAAGCCACAAATCTTGCTCAGGATAGCCGTGTGCTATAACCACTTGACTGCTCAATATATGGCAGAGTCAAGGCACCAATTCTTTGTTAAATGTCATTAGTCTAGCCAAAAAGTTACCCAGTTTTTATTTTAATTTGCATGAATTTGTTCTTCCCATAGAGAGCCCTACATGTCGATGCCGTGGTTCTAACATGTCACATACGAAAGCTTGGTCTCCGTTCCAAGATGCAGCAAACAAAGTTACTGTGCTCTATAAAGGTCAGTAATTCTGTGATACCATAGGTACTAGAACTAGAGGTCAATTTTCTTTTTCAGTATTTAGCTAATTTCAGATATGATCTAATAACAGTTGATTATTTAGTTTTTGATATATATGTATATATATATATATATATATATATATATATATATATATATATATATATATATATATATATATATATATATATATATCAGAGGCGGATCCAGGACGCCGCACACGCCGCCTGTGCGGCAGTCAAAAATATTACGTACTATGACGTCATCACTGCTTTCCGAGTAATGAAGACGAAGACGATATACTTTAAAAAATGTAGTTCTACATCGGACTTTTGGTGCGGCACCTCAGACAATAGAGCAGCATTTTGGTAACAATAGAGCTATGGAGGCCTTGTTTTGTAGAACATATCAAAATTCATTGTGTAAGATGTCAGTTCTATTCAAAGTAATTGTCTAGCCTTCAAAACATCGAGCGGCATTTCAATCATGAGAACAATAGGCGGTACTGTTTGATCAAAAAATCGAGCGGCATTTCAATCAAAGAACAATAGAAGGCACTTTTGATCAAAAAATCGAGCGGCATGTCAAATTTGAAAACAATAGGCGGTCTTTTTGATTAAAAATCGAGCGGCAGTCAGGAAAGTCGTGCTGTAGTGCAATGCCGCTCGACTTACATCTCATGCACATCTATAAAGATTTGGTTACGGAAGACAGGCTAACTGAGGACAGTATCAGTCTGTCCCACTTGTATTATACGCGTACTGGGTGACAACACGGAGCTTTATCTGAGGGTTTATTCACTAACGTCTACTAATTCACTGGATATCTTATTCACAAGATCCAATGCAATGAGTTTGGAAGTTATATCGAAGCTCAAAATTGAATATGGTGGCCTAACTGAGATAGGTCCGCTTTAAGATTTGTACCAATGAAGAGAGTATGCATCCTCACCGGCAAAGTGGAGGTTTCCTGTTAGGTATTTAATCTCACTTTATGAACCAAGATGGTATCATCCAACGTGACATTTTGAAAGTAGATTTTTCCCTAAGCCCATTAGACTCTCTTCATTTAGATCCACTGGCCTATTTTGTTTGTTACATTGCAATTGTTTTTGCTTCACTGTATTTACTTATATAGCTGACTGTTTACTATTATTTAGTCTATTGTTTAGCAAATTGTGTAATTTTTGGAACTTTGAAACACCCAAATCGTCAACGTGAATAATACCAGTTTCATAAACACCCAATGTTCTCTTGTACAGTATATTGTCTAATGTCTAAATTGCCTACACCCCAATCATTTAGGAACAAATTAAGAGCAATTCACACTGACAATTTGAAAAATTAAGAACAGCCAGCGGTAACCTCAATTTTACTGGTTCTTACAAAAAGGAGTGTATCTCCATATCTTTAGATTGGTGGAGTTGCAGGTAGTCAGCTATCTATCAGTGTTTTTATGACCTAGTTTCTCCTAAGAATATATGCAGTGAGAATGCAAAAAGGTTCCTTTTGTGTAGAGAAGGAAATAGCACCAAAGAAATTGATTCTTCTTTTAAACCATACCATACTGTGTGTGCCGGTCATCATTGTGATTACTTACACTGTTACAACATATATGGATTCCTCTGGTTACTCAAAAGAAAGCAGATAAAACTTTCTTTCCCATGTAAACTCTATAGAAATTACTTTTTATCACCATACTTTACCTCCTCATTGAATCTTTTCTCTGTTAGTACTATTACTTTTTGTGATAATGATGTAATGTATGGAAGGAGCCCTATCAATGCCCCCCCCCCCCTACTAGTTTGTGCAATTTTGCTAACATCAGTTTTTATGAACTAGATGATTGCTTCATATTTGAAATTGTGGAGAAGATTTAGAAACCAGGTGCAAAGGTTAGATGCCCTATGTGTCAATCTTAAAGAATAGAAGGTTTATCCCTACATTGTTATCAATGCACCTTTGCCCTTCTTATTCTGGGTTCATTGGTGCTGCTTTTTGTCTCCAATTGCTTTCATTTTGTCAAAGAATGGATATGAATTCCTTCAGATTCCATATGGTAATGAATGCATCTTATATACTTATTTGACCTATTAAGGTAGAAGGAGCTTGAAAAAATGTTCAAATTCACAGAATATCTCATGACTACAAATGGTTTTCCTCAAAATTTTGAAATGTCATGTTGAACATTTGACCAAAACTTATAGGCAATCAGTTGACAATATAGTTGAAGCCAATAAGCATTTGTCTATACTGAAGGCACTCATCTTGTGTGCCAGACAGAACATCCCCATCATGGTGGTGATCAAGCTATTACAGTCAGGAAGACTGTTATAAATTGACTTAGGTCTACATTGGGCAGTACTACTATGGTGCTAGGAACATACACTCTTCCGTTTTGTTATCCAAGCAAGTAGAGGTCCTGACTTGCATTATATAATGCAATGTACATACATGAAATGCAGAAAAATGAATTTTAATTGAATGGTGGAGCCATCTCATCAAAAGTACATTGATTACTGATTTAGTAAATTGTAGTGGGCTTTTAGAGAAAATGAAAGGTTATTAGTTTTATAATTTAAAGTATTAGTGTATGACAGACAATTTCTCTATGGTTCTGAAAACTCATGTTTTGACTTGTAATACCCAGTTATGGATCCAGAAAAGTCTGACAGACTTGAGGAGAGCCAATCAGGTACTTTCTTTGTTCTATGCTGAGCCAACAAAATAGAACAGACATGAGTTTGATATGAAATTTTGAAAGACAATTAGAAAATCAAATTAAGGCTGTGGCGATAACTGTACGCTCACTATCGTACTTCAAAGAATGAATGCTATTGTATGATATAGGAGGATTGCTGGAAGAGAAGCGAATCCCACAAAAATTGTAAATATATGCTACTGGTAAAAAATGGGTGTGGCCACCGCATAGCCTTTGGACCACACCCTTTTACTGATATGTTTCTTGCGCTGTGCGGCAGTCAGTTTTATCTCTGGATCCGCCTCTGTATATATATATATATATATATATATATATATATATATATATATATATATATATATATATATATATATATATATATATATGTATGGGTCATTCCATGTCAAAGGGGGACACCTATGTAACCCACCAGCTCAGAATTGGCTAATTTTTGGCGAGGATGTAATTTTTCATGAAACAAATATAACCTGAAAATTTCAGCTCAATATATCAACCTGTTCCAAAATTAGATCCAATTGAAATCTGTGCCATTTTGGGCCAATTTTCGCCCGCTCGTTTATGCGCTGTTTTTGGACATTTTGTTGTGTTAATATTTGATGAAGTAAACAGAATTGTACCATGCAAGTTTCATATATGGGCAAATCAATGCTCAGGAACTCAAAAATGACATCAGAAATATGCTAAAACAACTAGAAGAGCACTTAAATGGGTGGTATCCAAGGACCACTAGTTTCCTTAGCAACAGAAGTGCCTCAAAACTTGGCACATTTTAATGATGTAGTGAAAATGGGATATCCTCCAATTTTGTCATAAAGGTTTCTGAAGGTCTAAAGCTATTCTGTACAAAAACTCACAATAGGTATATCTCCATATCTGGAGATATCTTGATTCAAAAATTCACATTTTGAGGAAGAGTTTGACATAAGTTTTGTTGGCTCATCAAGAGTTTTAGCAGTCAAAGCACCTGTGTTTTTAAGTTTGGAAACAAGCATATTCTATGTGGATGTCAAAATGCTTTAAAATAGTGAAGTAAGTTGTTATATATAAATAAATAAATAAATAAGTATATATAGTGTGTATATATATATATATATATATATATATATATATATATATATATATATATATATATATATATATATATATATATATATATAATATATATATATCTAATATATATATATATATATATATATATATATATATATATATATATATATATATATATATATATATATATATATATATATATATATATATATATATATATATATATATATATATATATATATATATATATATATATATATATATATATATATATATATATATATATATATATATATATATATATATATATATATATATATATATATATATACTTCTGCTTAGTTGAAACTTGAAACTCACTTCAAGAGCTTTTAGAATTTCCTTTCCGAATATCCGCTTGGAGTGCTCTATATTGTGCATTCACCTTTTCTAAGGTAGTGATATGTGCCTACAAAGTTACATATCATATATTGAACATATCATATTGAACATACATATCATAACATGTCATATATTGAACAAGCTCAAAGTTTCATTGTGCCAATTGATGTATGTACAGCAACAAAGCAATGTGACATTGATAAGTTACGTCCATTGTGTCCAATGAAGACTTTCCTCGATTCTTGACATATCACTGGTGCTGATATGGTATTGTCTTCCACTTCTGGTTGATGGCACTGGCATATCAACTACTACCAAAACATTAATATCAGGCACCCAGCATACGTCTTCTCTGGATGGCCACTCAAATGAATGCGTAGGGAAATGTGGGTGCATGAATTTTATTTGCACATCTTCATTGTCTTTGTCAATCTGAGAAACAACTCCTAACCAATGATGACTGTCATACATTGAAACAACAAAGCTTCCTGGTGTCAAGTTATGTGCCAATATCTTGTCAGCTGGTGAAGTAGTAAAACTAGAAATCAAATCAAATTGCTTGTCTTCTGAAGCTCTCTTGGCACCAATTCTATTCTGTGTTAAAGAAAATCCCCATGTGATGGTATCAGGGGAACAGTTAAGAGAGTGACTGCAAAGGCAAGTCTACAACGATCCATAGAAGATCAAATTCTAAACGCAAAGCTGATGTTTGCATATTGTGATCAGGAAATATTGGGAATCGAATTTTTCTATTTAGAGAAATCAAGGGTAGACCAAACAAGAAAAAATCTCGAGGAACGTATGGGGCTGGCAAAAACAATTCCTGGAACAAGAGGCTTCCACCAGTTCATACCTTTAACATAGAATAGAATTGGTGCTAAGAGAGTTTCAGAAGACAAGCAATTTGATTTGATTTCTAGTTTTACTACTTCACCAGCTGACAAAATTTTGGCACATAACTTGACACCAGGAAGCTTTGTTGTTTCAATGTATGACAGTCATCATTGGTTAGGAGTTGTTTCTCAGATTGACAAAGACAATGAAGATGTGCAAATAAAATTCATGCACCCACATTTCCCTACACATTCATTTGAGTGGCCGTCCAGAGAAGACTTATGCTGGGTGCCTGATATTAATGTTTTGGTAGTAGTTGATATGCCAGTGCCATCAACCAGAAGTGGAAGACAATACCATATCAGCACCAGTGATATGTCAAGAATCGAGGAAAGTCTTCATTGGACACAATGGACGTATATATGCTATATATACTTATTTATTTATTTATTTATTTATATATAACAACTTACTTCACTATTTTAAAGCATTTTGACATCCACATAGAATATGCTTGTTTCCAAACTTAAAAACACAGGTGCTTTGACTGCTAAAACTCTTGATGAGCCAACAAAAATTATGTCAAACTCTTCCTCAAAATGTGAATTTTTGAATCAAGATATCTCCAGATATGGAGATATACCTATTGTGAGTTTTTGTACAGAATAGCTTTAGACCTTCAGAAACCTTTATGACAAAATTGGAGGATATCACATTTTCGCTACATCATTAAAATGTGCCAAGTTTTGAGGCACTTCTGTTGCTAAGGAAACTAGTGGTCCTTGGATACCACCCATTTAAGTGCTCTTCTAGTTGTTTTAGCATATTTCTGATGTCATTTTTGAGTTCCTGAGCATTGATTTGCCCATATATGAAACTTGCATGGTACAATTCTGTTTACTTCATCAAATATTAACACAACAAAATGTCCAAAAACAGCGCATAAACGAGCGGGCGAAAATTGGCCCAAAATGGCACAGATTTCAATTGGATCTAATTTTGGAACAGGTTGATATATTGAGCTGAAATTTTCAGGTTATATTTGTTTCATGAAAAATTACATCCTCGCCAAAAATTAGCCAATTCTGAGCTGGTGGGTTACATTTTGAAAAATTCTGTCCCCTTTTAATGTGGAATGACCCGTATGTATTTATAAATATATGATGGAAAGTCTGTGGGTACTACAGAACTTCACTACAGCACGAAAAGTGGCACCATGTTTTAGTTATACTGAAAAGCTTTTTTCGTCCGACACTCATCAGAGTATGAAGCATCGGATAGCGACTGAAAGGTGAACCAAAATATATAGCCAGATGCAGGCCTTTTCGTTTCACGCGAGCGATCACGTCAGCACACGCGCAAACCACCTTCAGTAGAACACTTCAGAAAATGTAGCTTCTCCTACTTCATGGGTACTTTTAAATATGAAATGTACAGATAGTATCAGTGCACAATATAGTTTGAAATAAAGAACTCATATATGCATAGTGATATTCATTTTCTTGTAAATATATTTTTCCTTTTTCTATTTGCATATTTTAGCCTTAAGAATTTGTTCTGCACCGATAACAGTTTCTTTAACTTTGCCCTGTTATTCATGTTGAATTACAGTTTCTACATACATTCATACATCATGGCATGCATTGTCCAACTTAAATGACATTTGTTGCACTGACCGAAATTTATTTCCTTTTTATGTGAAATAGGTGCACTGTAGTACAAGCGATAGTGTGGTTAAAGTGAAATGGGGGGGGGGTCTTTTGGAGCTGATTTCTCAGTCCCCATTAAAGATAGCTTGCTGAACTTTTTTGCATAGCATTTTCTTACTTTGGGCAACATATGTGAAAAATTTTATGAAAATTCAGAGCATACAGTTTAGTTGGCTTGGTATAGAATTACCCATGTGTGATCCTCTGGTGTTTGTGAAAGCTGGTAGTAGGTCACATGGTGGTTGTTGATGTAATTGTAAGTACTTTCGGAAAACTCCTCACTTAAGTCATGAAAAAGCAACAATGAAAATATGAACAAATAAGCAGAGCCTATAAGCTACAAGTACCCTAAGGACCCTGGGAAGTGAAGCTGTGAATTGCTTGTAGATTATTACAGTAGTCAGTTGTTTGTATAATAGTCTAGACTAGTTTCTAGATTCATGCAGTTTTTGAGTTTATCTTTTTAGCAAATGCATTGTTAAATTGTTCTTTTGAGCCTTTTGTGGAATGCTTTGTGTGATTTGTGTTGTTTTCTTTGTTGTAGGTGGAAATGAAGCATTCATGCTGGCGGCAGAATATGGCAGACAAGTAGGATATCAAAAGCGAAATAGGGATGTCTTGAAATGGGCAAAAACCCGACGTAAACATGTTCGTAGAGAAGATTTGATTTCATTTTTGTGTGGAAGAACATCACCAAGACGAAGGCCTTCTGAGTCTAGAACAGGTTTTGCTTCATTGTCTGTATCCCCTAAACCAACATCTGATGAACTATTTAGCACACGTCCTGAAAACATAGCCAATGACATCAATGAAAGCTGTAGTCAGGTTGATGGACGTAAAAGAAATTTTTCAAGTGATATTGTTATGGAGTCACCTAGCCACAAGCGACAAAGGTTCTGTTAGCAAGGGCCTTTTTCATTTCATAAGTAGGTGTTATAATATTTGTTTGAATCAAGATTTAAATAGAACAATTGCCTATAAATTTTTGTGAGTTATAAAGAGTAATTGTTATCATATGTTTACTACATCAGTCCTCCTTCTGTAGAAAGCTGCTTCAATATGTTTATTGTTATATCCATGTATGTGTCTAATCATTCCTTCAAATAAAGTGAGATGTCTCTCATTGCTTTCTTCATGAAAGACAGAATGAAAATCAGCTGTCTTGACACAATGTTTGGTTCTCAGATTTTGTCAGGAATGATATTGCTAGTGTATCCTTTTTATCTTATGATGCTGCATGGAAACCAAGTATATGCATGTACCCCTCACTAATGCCCAAAGAGAAGCAGAATTAGATTTCATTCACATGAAAATATATTAAGCAAGTAGTAATATGTTGATAAGCTAGAAACTTTGATAGCCAAGAAGTTTCCAGTTAAATATGTCTATATTATCAGGGTCTAGTGAATGGTAGATTTCAGCCATTTGGGACATTACTATCTGGTTGAGATATCCATAATTTTAAATCTCTTAATTAATTGAATGTACTGGCCTAGTGTTTGGTTATTTTGTAGTTACACCTTTTGAGACAAAATATCAGAAGTGATTTTTGTTTGTTCCATAGCTGCGTTGCAGTTATGTGCTATAGTACTGGGATTTAAAGAAGTTTGATTTTGCTACCTGCAGTGTCCTGAGGATTTGATTTGGTCTTTTTTATGGAACTCATGCATGTAGTGAAGTAAAATTTGCACCTATGTGTATAACCAAATTGTCTTGACTCTTTCAGACAGAATTAACAGTGCTAGGAATTGCAGTGGAGATAATCTTTCATCTTTAGTAAATTTAGATCTGGTTCTCTATATTATTTGGAATCAAATTAACTCTTGAAAGTATTTAAAGTGAAATTTGTGTTTGTTTTATGTTTTTGCTCTCTTCAAAATTGACAGTTTTATGTGGCAATTTAGTTGTTTTTGTATCTTGCAAATGCATGTGTTTTCAAAGTTGAGTTATAATGTAAAAGCTAAGCAGTCATTCGTTCACTTTGAAATTGGATGAAATATATTTTGTTATATGTATTCCATTTCAGCTGCTTGGAACTCCTCCGGTTTTAGTGAAAAACTTAGTAGTCTTATCATTTGTTGCAACTTTAGTATGCTATGGGATAGTGTGTTGCATACTGTACAATTTGTTTACACGTTTGCATTTTTTTGGTTTGTCTACTTCTTTTCTTTTGTGAGAGGATAACCTGTTTTCACTGCAATCTAGAAAATGTAAAATGTATCCCTATGAATATAGTGATTGTTGGACTTGTTCTAATTTGCAATGGGATGCCATTCTAACTCTTTATTCCAGAATCATAGAATTATTTTTGGAGAACTCTAGGTTTAACCTGGGGAACTCCAGATCAAACTTCTGTCTTGTTGAGTTTACTATACTGAGCAGCATGGTTATATGGTTTCACTAGAATGCTTATTTTTTGTGTTAGACTCGATTACGTACATTTACGCGAGTAGAATCGTTTCAAATGAGAGCTCCCTCCTGCTTAAGGGGGGCGCTTATTCGGCGGGGGTGCTTATTGCTTTGCTCCTTCCCGGGGCAGTTATTCGACACTGGGTGGTTATTCGTTCATTTACTGTATGCCTTTCAGACATTGCATCCTAGTTAGTAGCAGAATGCTAATGGGATTTTTCAAGATTAAGCGAGAATTGTCTAAGAGAGTAACTTGCAGGGATGACTACGATTGGCTTTAAAGCTCCTATTAAGAATGGTTATTACTAGGGACTGTAGAGGCTCACTGTAATCACTATGGCAGTTTATTCCTAGAACGTACATCAGATTCCTCCAAATGGTGTTACTACTCAGCGATAGATGAGCGAGTGCCTGAATGGCTAGAGCGCTTGAATGCTGTGCGGAAGATCGATTGTTCTAAGCATACTTTCGGACCATAGTGTGGTTACTCACTCACTGTCTACCCAGCAGCGAATGGTGACAACAATGAGAGGTAAAGACGGCGGGAAAAGGAACTGGCCGCCCCACTTTACTATGCGAAAGCCCAGGATGAGTGTCCTCTCTAACAGGCACTCCCCAGATTACGGAGTTGTACACAGGAGTAACCTGTGCCTTTGCTAAAAGATACTGATTTGATTTCTATTCCTGTTCTGTATGGCATTTAGTTTCACTATACCGATGAACTCGCGCTAACTTTCAATACTTTTCTGGTATAATAGAATTTACGACAGCTGAAGATGCCTTTTGGCTGTAAGCCAATCGTCAGTGTTCTTGGTGCTCAAACTTTCTTTCTATAGCAGTTGGCTCTTTGGTAGCTACTCAGAATTAACCATGCAGCGCTAATGACGTAATTTGGTAATTATTTCTGTCTACTTTTACGAAGCCGTTCATGTGAAAGCGGGGTATCTCGATTTTGAGGACCAGATTGTGATTTTACGAAGTTTTTTAACTTAATTTTAATTTAAAGCTATGAACTATGGCTTAAAAGAAGAAAAAGTTTCGCTATTGAATGCCCTATATCCTGCTCTATATTAACATGAGATTTACCTTCGAATTTAACCGAATTTGGTAGCTTCTTATTGTTGTATATAGTTGGTATAGGAATTTGAATAGTCGTTTTCGGAGAAGCAAATGAGCGCTTGTTGGTACAGACAATTATCCAGTCAGGCCCACTAATACTGCTATCATCGGTATCTGGAGCTGAGTGCTGCAAAGTGCCATAAATGTATACGTACATAGAAATATACGTATACATAGAAACATATACATTTGCGTATTAGGGAGCGGTCATTATTTATAGCTGGGGTTGGGACTGAAGAGAAAGTGTTTTGTGCCCTCAAACAAATCTTCCCAACAATTTGAGTAAGTCAAATTTTCTTTACCCCACTGCAGGAAAACAGTAGAACAAGGGTGCATTTATGCTTAAATATGGTATATGTTTTTACACTACCCCTTATTCTTCTACCCCCACCTTTCAGTACTTATTTTTTTCAGTTACCCCACCAATTTACCTTCAGTCCCCACCCCGGTCATAAATGATGACCGCTCCCTTATATCAAATTATACTATAATTGTAAGGAGCAGGACCCTGGCAACTGTTAGCCACTTTTTTACCTGGACGGTGCAGTACTTATACATAAACATATACATATACATGTACATACATATATATATATATATATATATATATATATATATATATATATATATATATATATATATATATATATATATATATATATATATATATATATATATATATATATATACACTACTGGCCAAAATTAACAGGCCACCCTGTAATTTGGCAGATATGTTGAGCTTTGCAATGCACACACCAAAATTTAAGCTAACTATTGTAAGTTTTAAAGCACAGAGAGACACAATGGCAGGTGCTTAACAGTTTTAATTGAAATTTCCATACTATAACTATATATACATGTAAATTTTTTCAGTATCTTGTGGAGCCCCCTTTTGCTTTAATAAGTGCTGCAACACGCCTGTTCATACTTTGATAAAGGGTGAATATATAAGCCATGGGGATGTTGCTCCATTCAAGCTTAACCTTGTTAAACAATTCATCTGCATTTTTAAATGTGCAATTTTGAATTTTATTTCCAATATAGTCCCAAATATGCTCAATGGGGTTCATATCCGGGCTGTTTCCAGGCCATGGCAATAAAGCCATCTTGTTGTCACGCATCCACTCTTTCACAGTATTAGCTGTGTGACAAGGTGCATTATCTTGTTGGTAAATACCATCACCATCCTTAAAATAGTGCTTAATTGATGGTTGAGCACAGAATTTCAAAATTTTGATGTACTGAGCTGCATTTAATGTACCATGAACTCTGTGTATACGACCAACACCACCCGTACTGATGCAGCCCCAAACCATTATCCCACCCCCTCCATGTTTAACAGTGGAGCTTAAGCACTGTGGTAGATACTCCTCTCCACTCCTTCTTCTGATGTAAACAGGCCTGTCACTAATCAGGCAAAATCTACTCTCATCACTAAAAACTACTTTGCTCCAATCATAATCTCTATGCTGCTTTCCCCAATCCAATCTTTTTACTCTTGCCTTTGCACTCAATAAAGGTTTCTTTTTTGACCTACAGTATTTTAAACCACTAGCAAGCAATCTTCTCCTTACTGTTCTAGAGCTAACTTTAATATTATGATCATTTCTCAACTCATTTGCTAAAATTCTGGATGTTTTCTTTCTAGCTTTCAGGGACTCCTTCACTATCAGTCTGTCCTCTCTACAAGTTGTGATCCTTTTCCTACCTCTACCCTTTCTGTCTTCTACACTGCTAGTCTCTCTGTGCTTCTTAACTATCTGTTGAACTGTGAACCTAGCTACTTTCAATCTTAAAGCTATCATATTACAACTATACCCTTCCTCGTGCAATACTACAACCCTAACTCGATCTTCAGTACTCAATCTTGGTACAGGAGACATAATCTAAAAAAGAAAAATATTAATTATCCACAGTGTTTTCCCGCTGGAAATTAAGGTTAACGATATCATGACATTGAAAGTTTAAATATTATGTCAAATAGAACCTGTATATTCTAAAATTCAGTGCATAAATCGATGAAATCTAGTTGCTTACCATTAATAGGGTGCTATGCTTTCCAAAAGTTGAAAAATCTTGCTTTAAAATGGAAAAGTAGTATCGTCTTCCTTACAGATTGAAGGGCCTAAGTGATCACAGAAATCAAAAAGAGGTCGCTGCAAATGAGACTGGTGGTTCAAACTAGTAGCACAAGTTGTAGGTGGGCGGTTGGGGTATTTGTACCTCCAATGTACATACTACATAAGTCGTGTTACTCAGGGCTTATGAAAATAAATAAAAAATAAAAAATATGCAAAAATATATAAATTCCAAGAGTTCCGTAAGTAGCAGTTACCAATTATCTCATTTTAAGCAAACAAAACCACTATATGTTGTCCGATAGAACAACTTTAGCAACTAATTAAATAATTGCAAAGGGTGGCCTGTTAATTTTGGCCAGTAGTGTATATATATATATATATATATATATATATATATATATATATATATATATATATATATATATGAAAATTGATATAATACGATACGATACGATACAATATGATACGCCTGAAGATTGGAAACATGAAACCGACGGTCGCGTATGACAGTATGGTATAACTGTTATTATTATTCTTATATATATATATATAAATATATATATAAATATATATATAAATATATATATATAAATATATATATATATATATATATATATATATATATATATATATATATATATATATATATATATATATATATATATATATATATATATATATATATATATATATATATATATATATATATATATATACGCTTTATTTTTATATGGAACCTACATGTAGAATGCCGAAATACTTAAAGAACTTATACTACTAAAGAAAACTTCCCTAAGGAACTTTTCAATTTGAAAAATGTTTATAACAGCAAACAAGAATTAGGAAGCTGGTTCCATTCATTTGCAGCCAAAGCCCGTAAATTTGCTATGCTTGTTTAAAGTCCTTCATTTTTTATTGATCTTACGTTACAGGCAAAACTAAAGGCAAAGTTCAAGATTTCAATGTTTTACATGTGTCTGTAGCATATATATGGCATAAATTGTGCGCTGAAAATTAAAGAACCTTTAGTACTACAATTTGATCATCAGAGGTTCAGAAATAGGAAATAGGTATATATTATACCGTAAATTCTCTATTAAGCTCCCCGGGGTCTTATTGATTTCAAGCACTCTAGAGGGAGGGCTTATTGGAGATTGGGGCTTATAAGAGAGGGGGGCTAAATAAAGTTTTTGAAACTTTTTTATAGTACACTGCATATTTGCTGTTTGAAAATAGAGAGCAACATTCAAGTCGATTAGTTTATACATCATAAGTTCCCAGCAGAACAAACAAAGTTGAAAGTTTATGTGGTAACGCCGTTGATATAGAACATTTATATCTGCAGAAAGTTAATGAATAGCGTGATCATGCTTAGTGTACTTACTCCTACGAAGCTTACTTACGCTTGGTACTATTCAATATTTTATAAGGGGGGGGCTTAATAGAGAGGGGGCTTAGTAAATTTTTTATTCCAGAAAAGGGGGCTTATTGAAGGCGGGACTAAAAAGAGAATTCATGGTATGTCTACAACGAGATACACTATATATATGTACGTATAAAGATATAATAGACGTTGTGTCAGGAACGGTCTACTATCCTGGTTTTTTGTTTGACAAGTGGTAGAATAGAAGACTGTTCCCATATCATTGTTATAGTTGCAGCTTTTTGGTCAACTACTCATTACAAGACATATTCGGTCATTAAAATTTCAACATGCAGCTGATCTGTTCTTATCTGGCAGATGATCCTTAACAGTGGGATTTCAATTCACTATCCTCTTAGGCAAAGAGGCGAAAGCTGCTTTATTACAGCTAAAATCCACTTTGCCAATTACTCTATTCCAATAGAGACATGTTACGCGCATTAGAATTTGAAAGCTATGTTTCTCATATCACACTGCTTCGAAATCTGAAATAGTTATTCCAAAGATTAATCTCAAGAAGTGTTATCTTGCCGATTTTGCCTTAAAGTTACTGATTGAGAAGAGCACAGAACGCCACTAAATTTATTAGGCCAATAAACAAACTTTTCAAGACATTGTAGACTTGGCAACTATAACAGGATTCTCATGAGTCTGGAAAATCTGGAAAAGTGAAGGAATTTTGTCTTGTCAGGCAATTTTCCCACTCTCATTATGTTTGTTCCATCTTTATCTGTACATATGCCAAGTAATTTCCTTGCTCCATGGAAAACTGCTGGCATAAGTGTAGGAAACATCAGGAACATTGAAAAACTTAGTCTGGAAAGTTTGGAAAAGTCAGGGAGTTTTTGTAATAGGGATCCTGAAGTTCCTGTATAACGATCAGGTACTTACTGATGGATTCATGGATCCGGCTGGCCGTGGCCCTTCAGCTATACGGTTTTTTGTCAGTATGTAAGAGTAAGCGATATGAGGCTACACTAACTTTTAATTAGTAGAGTATGCTTCAGAAATATACAAGGAGCTATCATGATTTACCATTGCTTTAGCAGCTAGCATCTTATAGTGGCATAAATTTTGTAAGAGCAGAGCTTAGCTCTTTACGTTCCGGATCCTCAGTTTACGTCCTATTTCCCCGGCCTGTTAGTCCGCCCCCAGGACCATAGCCAGGGGTTGGCCGGGGGACAAGGCCCTCTCTATAATCGCAAAAAGTGACTTGATGCCTCCTTCGAAATAGAGCAGTTGAACTCTTTTTTGCATCATTTTCCAACAATGCATTCTGAAAAGCTCTGGGGACTACCAGGCCGACCAGCTGATTGATGCTCCCTTCTCTTAGAATAATCTGTGCCCCCCTGACAAAATGGCGCTTGCTACGGTCTTTTCCGCCCCTGGTAACTATTTCAAGACAATGATCTATAATAGTATTTTTGCATTCATGATATTCATTTCGTTCGTCACTGATTTCCCTCTCAGGATATGTGAACTACTCGACAGTAAGGAATAATAGGGAAGGCAAGACCCACATTTATTAATTTTTCTACTTTCCAATGTGAGTGAGAATTTTCTTGCCAGTAAGGTCCTGGTCACAGTCTTAACTTTTGCTTCTCAAGATATCATTAGTATTGTCTTTAAAATGAAAATAGTTGTAGTGTTCCAAAGTTCAATGAAACCGCATTGCTGCACAAACCTAGTACATTTGCACCCTTACCGTAAATCCTTCAGTTAGCCCCCCTCGAATAAGTCTCTCCCTTGAATAAGCCCCTATGCTAGAACTTCAAATTGTTAATAATCCCCCCTCGAATAAGCCCCCAACCCAGATGATGATGTAGACTTTGATAAAGACTAATGCTTAAATATAGACTGTTTTTGCAATTGTATGGAGAAAAGGAGCTTTGACAATGAGCTTTTTATACGGCATTTGTCAAATAATTTTATAAGCCCCCCTCGAATAAGCCCCCACCCAAAAAGCATCAAAAATAGATAAGCCCCCAGGGGGCTTATTTGAGGATTTACGGTATCCATTGAAGTAGAGCTACATTTTGTACAAGGAGAGCTCTTTCTTGTATGAAGGGCGTGGTAAAACAAGGCGTAGATGATACTACAACCTTCATAGTCTCGGAAACTATTAGAAGGACCATTACTAGACGACAAACGGATGGGATAATGATGTATATTAGAAGTAATGGGAAGAACAGCTGTAGTCTTATTCTAAAAGGACTCCATTCTATCACCCTGATTTATATTACTACTCAGGACAAGAGGAGGGAACTCAATCGCTCTTCAAAAAGTAGAAGGGAGTTCAACTCCACTAGCCCTTCTCTTTTACAGCTCTGCCCTCATCTGCTTGGTAGAGTAAAGGCCCACCCTCACTCCGCTCAGTAAGAATGCCATTTATTGCATTTTTAGAACAATGTTTATCCTCCTGGTTATCGACTCCTTAACAGTAGTTATATCCATGTTTGTGCCATTTCTCCAGCACCTAGATCAAAAATTTGGTCTTGTGAATAGTTTTTCAAGAATCGTTCAGTATGACCTCAAAAACTGTGACTAGGCTACGTTGTTGACAAAATTTGCAAATTGCAAAGTTTTTGATTGAATTTTGGTGAATCACGATTACATTGCTTTGTTTTCCAATTTGATATTACTTTGTGTTCGAAATTTATATCAAGGAAGTTCTTTAAACATTATGTTGGAATAAAATGTTTCAATTTGCAAACAGTAGTGAATACTTTGGGGACGAGGGAGTGGTCAGCTCCAACATATTTCAAGAAAAATGATAGTGAGCTTGAATTTACTTAGAGTTGCGATCCAGGCTCCCATAGCATAGTTGCCCCCCCCCCCCCATCATACTTATTTGCAGCTAAGTTACAAGTTTTCAGAGCTTCTATTTAGAGGTTGCAAATATTTTACAATAATATAGAACCTCTAGACAATATTTGGATAGTGTTAGAAACTTGCAAGTACATATCCATAAAGTTTATTAATATCCTATGGTCTATCTGGAACTTGCACCAATTTTCCAATTTCATTTTTCAACAGGCATCTTTTAAAAGTATATCAAGTGGCCTACACTCTCTGTTTCTGTTAATGCGTGTGACCGTACACGCGCGTAAACTAGTTGGGGGACTATAGGTGCGATAAATCGCTCGAGGAAAATTTTGTTTCGGTTACTGTCCTGAAATAATTTTCTAATTCAATGACTAATTAATTGCCGTACTTATCTGGTTTTGATTGGTTCATGACCCCATTGACCCAGTGGAACACACTGCATATTGTATATGGGATAATATGGATATACTGGCTGGCATCCAAGACCAACATGCAAAAGAGGTGAATATTGAATAGAATTTTACAACTGAAAGATGACGATGACGATGAAGGTCATGGTGGTGACAGTGATGATGATTTTGATTATTATCATTATGATCATGATACTGATCTCGATGAAGATGATGATGATTCCAGTAATCATTCTTCATACACTTCATATTGAAGTAAAAGTGATGAACTCTGAAGCTCTTGATTTCACCTTATTCAGACTATAACTTAACTATTCGTTCTAGATTATATCTACCATTGTCAAATAGTCATTATCTAGGTATGTAGCTTAAGGGTATTTTCGTGTATAAACAAGTATATTATACATATACGTAGACCTTGAAGCTATCGAAGTTTGCTACCATTCTTGCTAATCATCCTCACATTGTTTCGGTATTTTCACACGCACACGCACACGTACATGCACTTTCTCCTTTGGAGAGCTGATTACTGACTAATCTCTTTTTATGGAGGAGCTCCCCTCTGCGAACGATTGCCAATGCAGCGGTGATGCTTGCAGGCATTTAAATTTAAATGGGAAATACCCATGCGCAGCTTAAACACCCATAATGAGGCTGCCCTTGCAAATTTCTCTTTCACTTAACCCTAGAGCACATCTTTTAATGGGTCCAGCCTTCAATTCATTTTCGAATTGAGGGATCCCATAGAAGTTATGTCGTGAAAGTTATTATATCTCATCTTTATTGACTGTCACTGTACTGCTCCCTTACATATTAAGCCATACTAACGGCAATCGCTTTACAGAAGTATGCATAAACAATCTCTGGCTGTTCATTTGTACCATAGCCATTTGCTTTCTCCTTACTGCAGGGTAGTTTCCTCTAAATACAGCACACAAGGTCTTGAGTTCTCTACCTGGAAATAGTACGTATAAATTATTTAAGAGCAAAACAAAGCTATTCTTGAAATCATGAAAAATAGCTTCTATTTATTACAAGACTGCACAAAAGGACAAACTGTGCATTGAATTAAAAGTTTGTTTTGCGAACGGCAGTGTCCATATATGGATATATATGGCTGGCAGTAATGCATACCTATTGCAGTGCATACCTCAGGAACTAAGCACACTACACTAGAAAGGTTGATATTTCTAGTTTTAGTGTTAGTTTTACTAATATCGCGTTAGGTATCAGAAGATCATAGAAGTTGCTTCTTGTGAAATGCCTTAGCTAAAATTCACCCTTTATGGCGATTCCTTGACTTCTCCATTTTGCATTCTTCAGTTGTGTTCGGCAAACGCTTTTAGCGAAACAAAATATGCTTTCTACAATGAACATTGTCTTTGCTGGATTGAGCCCAAGATCAATTTGTAATCCTATTACATTAGCCTTTCTTCCACCAAGCTGGGAGCGAAATTCCTATAGACTACGGTCAGTACTAAAATGCGCTTGTAAAACGAGTCCTAGTTCAAATAGGGAATTGAAAGTTGCTTTGTCTTAAACATGCATTGGTAAACTTCAATGCACCGTCCCCTATTCGTCTCAAAACACATTTTTCTGACTTCCTTAGAAAGCAAATGTTGACTAATTTCTTCTTGAAGCCCTTTGAGAACAGCTTATTGATAGATACGTATACAAATATGCTGAAGTTCTTTGTGTAATTGTCTCCTTTATCCTCTAATTGTTGCTTAGTGCAGAATGATTACCCATAGGGGATTCCTTCTTTATCATGAAATAGCGTCCGGCCATCATTTTCTACAATATTGTTCAAGTTTACTCCGCACTTACCAACAAAACATTAAGAAATTACACAGCAACACCCTCTTATGCACTGCTTATTTCTTCCTACAGCATTTTCCGCACGAGTCTCCAATGTTTTACTTGAAAATTGGAGGCCAAACCTTGCGATGCACCTCCATATGACTTTGTTTTATTCGCCCTTGCAGTTGCCCTGCCCGTCATCGAACGAAATGGCGTATTCTAATTGGACGATCGTTCTATGAGGCGGAGTTCTATTCTTATTCTAAGTAACTGTTGTAGAATGATAATATAAAATAATCGAGCATTCACAAGGGTGGTGGTTGCTCATTTGATCGGAACTCGGGGCTGTCCTCTGCTCTTGATCAGTTACTCGGAGCAAGCCAAGACCATCTGTCATTGAGAATTTGAACGGAGAGAGTTAAAGTGAATTAGGTAGCAACTGTTTGCAGTAACATAGCAAACATGGATTCGAAAGAAATTGGAGAATTCGAGGGAATGCAATACTTGCGGCAATCACAGCAGAAGCAATTGCAAGACCAAACGAAAACTTTCGATACTAAGAAGTGGATCTGGATACCAGATCCCGAGAAGGGTGGAAAAGAAGGCT
This sequence comes from Mastigias papua, assembly GCA_964019165.1. NCBI lineage: Eukaryota > Metazoa > Cnidaria > Scyphozoa > Rhizostomeae > Mastigiidae > Mastigias > Mastigias papua. The sequence continues at coordinate 6,712,050 of OZ025275.1, read as the reverse complement.
TCATTGCTGCCCAAGTAAAATCAACACAAGGAGAAAAGTGTGAAGTTGAAACTCAAGATGGGAAGGTAATTGTTCAAGAGATGTAACTTTCAGCTGATGTCTTGATATTAATAAATTGTCTTGTGCGACAGTGTAATAATGTCAAAAATAGGTCCTATGAATCTTTAACCAAACTTCCCATTTTCTAGACCTTAACGGTGAAGAAAGATGACATCCAGCAAATGAATCCACCAAAGTTTGAAAAAGCTGAAGATATGGCTGCACTGACATATCTGAATGAAGCTAGCGTTCTATACAACTTGAGGGCCAGATACACTGCAGCTATGATTTATGTAAGTTTCTTATACTCACACTTTTCCTTTCATATCACGACTCCTCAAATATTTATTTTTGTTATTGTGCTTAAAATTTGCTTAATTCAGTGATATACAATGGGCAAGTGGGTGTGTAAATCTAGCTTAAACAATATGAGCAGCCATTCGACAATTGGTAAGATCTTTGAGCCTTCCTTCAATGCTGTTCAAGCAGAATCCCACTTAATATCCTTATGTAATATTACAATGAAAGAATATGCCCTCTATTCTCCAAATTTACGATATTAAACATAGCCATTTGCCAGCTGGCAGTAAACTATGTATTTATCAGCGATCTTATTCTTGCTTCAAGTTCGATACTATATTTGAAAGCAGTCAATGAGCTTGGATGTCAGTATAAGTCAATTAATTTCGAAAAACTGAGCTTCGTATTAAGAACTGCTGCAGCCAGCTGACATGTCATCTTCATCTTACGCAAGCCCCCTTTGCTGCCATAGCTCACCACACCCATGTAAAGCATTGTAAAGGAATTTGAAATGATGTCTAGAGTTATGCCTTATGCTTCAGTTGTTGTTACAAACAACTCAATAACACTGAGACAGCTCAACATAGAACATGTTAAGATTATAACAGCAATTAACTAAGTTTGTTCTTTGCCATCAAAGGAACATTTTGTCGCATTTAGGGACAAAATCACCAAGTATTGCATTTGCAGCGATGAAACAGGTGTGAATGCACAAACCTTCAAATCTGTTTAAGCGGACATGCCTCAAAGGAATATTCCACCCTTTGTTGCGGGTAACCGGATTTTAAGATTAAGCCCAGCTACTACTCAGATCACCGCTCCATTCAAAGTACTTCTGTTTTAAAACTTCCTTATAGGGAAACATTTTACGTTCTTCCATTCAAAAACGAAGCGTTCCGTTGTTTTGAAGACCTTGCAGTCTATTGGCTTATGATTGCTCTCTGTTGGGTTTCGCATTTCATCCTTGCTTTGGAACAAAGAATATTGAAAGCTGGTTCGCAGCGCTTCAGAGCTTATTATGCAAGACTTTTGCAAAAGACAACGAGAGCTTGGGCATGCCAGCGTTCCTATTAATCTTTCGCATGTGCACCTCTCCCAAAATGCGTGTCAGTCCATGTGGAATCAACTTGCATACAGTGACTGAAACAATCTTATTTGTCATAATAATGAAACAAATAGACTGATGAATTCCTTCTATCAGCAGTGAGCAATAATGCTGCTATGTGATAAAGTGTTCACAATTTCTATTTGCTTTTATCTGGCAGAGAAAATGGTCTCTTTGATATTGGCACTATCATTTCTGTATTTATGGTGAGAAGTCTGCCGCTTGCCTTTCTTGAATCATTATACAGATATCTATTAAGAAAACATTTATCAATTTTTAAAATGAAAGTTTGAACCTTATGTGATGCTTGATGGCAAGACTTGTAGAGATATAAGAATGTTTTTCCCTGCTATTTGCAGAACAAAGCAACAATAGCAGTTCGCATTCCATTGTCCTGCTTCTATATCTTTTACATCATTCTAGACGATAATCTTCCATTATAAACAGACCGTCTCTCTAATCCATTGTTGACATTAGTCTATGGAATTAGGCTCGTGATACCTATTGAATAATTCGCCACAATGCAGGAGTGGATGGGGCAGGGTTTAAATGCAAAATACTTCATACATAAGCAATAACCTGTTAATTCTTTAATTAACATTACGTGCACTTATACATTTACAATAATACCAGAGGAAGTGGACCTTTGTCAAGATTGACCTCTCCCCTTCTTGACTCCAAAATTCAGCATTTTCCTTTCCAAGCAGAAAGAAAGAGTGATTAGAGACTAGTGCATGGCATCTATATCAACCTTACTCTTCAGGCTCCTGAAATTCCAAGCTATATGCTTTGTTTCTGGACTCCATCTGAGTTCCTACCCACATATTTGTTGCAATATAATGGCCACATGCTGAAGAGCCTGCTCTTACAAAAATTGGATCCAACCGCTATTGCCGGTCCTCCAGCTGGACTGTGAAAAACTGTAAAGAGAGGAATTAATTTATGATTAAAGCAAATTACGTGTATGTTTCTCTACATTCTAGAACTCTTTGCTGTATTATCCATTGAAATTCTTACTAACATACCCTCTGTATCTTTGTTTCAGACATACTCAGGACTCTTCTGTGTCACCATCAACCCTTATAGAAGATTGCCAATTTACACCGATGAAGTTATCAACTACTTCAGAGGAAAACGAAGAGCTGAAGTTCCACCCCATGTCTTTGCCATTGTTGATAACGCATATCAAGATATGTTGATTGATCACGAGAACCAGTCTATTTTGATCACGTGAGTTTGGAGTTTGGATTTCCTTTAACTCCCTCCAGCTCTATGGCATTATTGCTTGTTAGTTTGTAACTGTAGCACCAAGCGAAAGATAGATAAGCATCAATACTTAAACCATAAAGGTTTTAAGAAAGAATTATGTCTTATATGAAGCATCAATTCAATATACCCATGTGTAGAGATACCTTCACACAGTATCAGAATCAGTAAAGTAGCTGAGAGTAGGACAAACCCAACATTTTGGCACATCATTTCCTTTTGATGCTTCCATGTGCTAAGGGCTACTAGTTCCCTTATGATTTATGTTGATTCTTCAGGGGAGAGTCTGGAGCAGGAAAGACTGAAAACACAAAGAAAGTAATCCAGTATCTTGCCAAAGTAGCAGGTGTAGAGAAGAAGACCAAGGTACCTAATCATTACATCTTGTTCTCTCCGTACTCCCACTGCATTTTACCGATGCGTCTACTTACCCTCCCCCCCTTTGGTATTACTGTATCCATTCTTCTCTAAATCAAATGTGTAAAATTGGCATTTAGCACTCTATGCCTCTTCACTTCTTCGCGTGTCGTATCAAAGGATGTTGGCAACAATAAGATCTCTTTTAGGCGCTTTCCTTAACAGTTCTGTGGTGTTTTTACAGTTCGTCTAGTTTACGTGTTGATCTGTAAATAGCGTTCACTTTCTCCCACTGGCTCTCTTTCCTACAAGTCTAATTGCAGACCAACGGGAAGTTGATTTTCCCAGATGCTGCAAAGATAAAACCGAAGTTTTTTGTAGATTGTTCTCAACGAATTGCCACCCACCGTACTGCGCTTCAACTGGCTTCTTTACCTGTGAAATGAATATCGCTGGTTGAAAATTGACCTAAATTCAGAAAGAAACTGCAATTACCTGCAATTTGTTGTAACTCTCTAATTTTCTTTCAGCCTGAAGAAGAGAAAGGTGGTCTAGGAGGAACTCTTGATGAGCAAGTAGTTGAGGCTAATCCAATTCTAGAGGCCTATGGTAATGCTAAAACTATGAGGAACAACAACTCATCGCGTTTCGTAAGTACACTCTAACTCAAATGAACTAACCTACTAGTAAATATCTCCTGCAAGGTTTAATTTATGTTGCTATTACCTTGTGACATGTTCTTCTGAAAAATACATTCCTTTCAGAGGATCTTTGTTTAAAAAACTACTGGAGAAATCTATATATTACATTTTAAATAAATATTTCCCAGGGTAAATTCATCCGATGCCATTTCAGTCAAACTGGCAAACTTGCTGGAGCCGACATTGAGTCCTGTAAGTAGTAATTTTTCAGTGCAAAAAGTTCCCATTTTATCACTTAATTGCAATGCCAAATCTAGCTCATTTTCAATATATAATATGAATGGCAATCAATACTTGCAAAATTATGTAATATCTCGATTACTTGTAGCTAACAAGGAAGAGTTTGACAGTTGTCCCAATTATGTTGTGGGTACGATTCAATGGAATTAGTCTAAAATACTTTGCCGACCCTCTGTAAATAATATTAATCTAATCGTACAGATCTGCTTGAGAAATCTCGTGTCGTGCATCAGATGGGAGGAGAGAGGAACTATCACATTTACTATCAGCTGTTATATGCTGCTCCAAAGGAGTATCATGGTAAGGATTCACAGGCCTTTTCTCTGTAATCAACGTGCCTGTAGTACTTTCAACATATTTACTCACAACATACTTTATACGGAGCCATAATATGTAACAAATCCCATGAAAATAAGCTTTAGACTTTGGTTATGAGTGAAGAATATCCATACATATCCCCTCCTAGAGCCACTACCTAATGATATTTGCAGTCTCAACTATTTCCAGGTTGATGCTGCCATCTAGTCATTTCAGCTTTCCTTTACCTCCAATACAGGTATCGGTAATGATAAACTGCTTTCTTATTGTAGAAAAGCTGCTGCTCTCATCAAATAAAACCGAAGATTACGCCTTCACTGTTAAGGGATGCCCAACAGCTGATGGTATAGATGACTATGAAGAGTTTAAAGCCACTGAAGTAAATTATTTGTTTTTTGTAATAGTTTGCACATTTTATTTCTTGACTCATTTGTCAAGCTTATCCATGCACTATATTCAAAGCTTGGAGCACTAGTATTTCTGTGATTATTAGCTGTCAAAGTTTTCCTGCATCATTTCTTCTTTGGCTAGAAGTTTGATGCTTAATTATTCTCCCAGTAAAGCAGTCAAATAAGTTACTGGATTTTATGTACTTGCATAATCTTTGCAGAAAGGATATATGTTATCGCTAACTGTAATGTCTTGTAGAATGCTGCCAGAGTTCTTGGTTTTAATGAAGAAGAGAAGTTCAACATGTACAAAATTTGTACCGCTATTCTGCACATGAGTAACATCAAACTGAAGCAGAGACCAAGAGAAGAACAAGCTGAGATTGCAGATCCAGCTGGTATGTAATTTAATTTTAAGAGTATTACATAGATGATGAACGCTTTCATGAATTTCTTTAGCATGAAAAATATACGAAATTGCTCCTGAAAGAAAGCAGCTTTCCTTCTACAAACATCATAGCTAGACTTTTCATTAAAGTAATGTGGATTTTTGGATGTGCAACGCCCCTTGTTTAACTGTAAAATAGATTTGACTTGAAGGCTCTTGACAAGGCTTCTATGTTATACATTTATCCTTGCAGATGGTGAAAAGGTTGGCTTCTTGCTCGGAATTCCTGTGACAGAGTTCCACAAATGCCTGACGAAACCAAAAGTAAAAGTCGGAACTGAAATGGTCCACAAAGGTCAAAACATGAACCAAGTCTCGTACTCAATTGCTGCCTTGTCGAAAGCTATGTATGAACGTATGTTCTGGTGGCTAGTTAGCCGTGTCAACAAAGCTTTGGACACAAAGGAAAGAAGATCCTATTTCATTGGTGTGCTTGACATTGCTGGCTTCGAAATCTTTGACGTGAGTGTGTCTAATACTTGCTAAGATTGCAGACCTGAAAACTATTCCATAATAAATGGATAAGCAATGATGCATTAGTTATAAATCTTAAAGTTTTTCGTCTTTCTTTATTCCTTTTATTCACAACACATATTCAAATAATTGCCAACTGAGGATTTAGAATTAAAGAGATATTCACTTGTATAATCCAAGTGCAATTGGTGATGAGGTTGAAGTGATGGAGATGAAACAGTGCGTTCTATGATGGGCTGTATTATCTCCTCGAATAAAGGGAGAGGGATAGGAGGATACGTTCAAGAAGTATTTTTATATTTTTGAACAATAGTGGAGAAAACGAAAGGAAATCAATATTTTAACGGGGTCAATTTTTTCCCACCATATTACGCGAGCTATGTAGAGTTTCTTATTCTCTGTTCAATGTTTTGACGCAAAAGAATCAATTTTATAAATGATGAAATTTTTAATCAACTCTATCCACATGATTTTTAGTTGTGAATTTCAGTTGCACTGATCCATATGAACTCAAAATGTATCCCTTATCTTCCAATTCAGTATAACACCTTCGAGCAACTTTGCATCAACCTTACTAATGAGAAATTGCAACAGTTCTTCAACCATCACATGTTCGTTCTTGAACAAGAAGAATACAAGAAGGAAGGAATTGAATGGGAATTCATTGATTTCGGTCTGGATCTCGAAGGAACAATTTCTTTGATTGAAAAGGTATGACAATCAATATATTGGCAAAAACCATCCAACTGTAGAGGAAGCTCAAGATAGGCAAATGTAAATTTGCTGTTTTAAGGTGTTTTTCACTTCCAGTTATAGTTATGTAATAACCAACTTTTCTTCAGCCTACCTTGTTTTATTTTGATCAGTCATTGTACCCTAGTAGCCATTTGCAAAACAGCTTATTCTTTGTTTTAATTATCACGAATATTCATCCTGATAGTTTCCATTCCCCTTCTTTTCATCTATTAGGCAGTTTCTTTTCATCTATTAGGTACTGATAGCACTTCTCCTTATTTGTCTTATTGGCTTTGTTAAAATGGTATTCTAATTAAACTTAAAGAAGTCCATTGAATCAGTTTACCCTTAAGACAATTCACATACTAAGCATTATATGAATAAAGTAATTTTAGTAAATAATTAAAAAAATAATCGCTCTTACGCAGAATGCTCTTTATTTAGATACAAAATTGGGATCTTCCTAGACTTTTTTCTTCCCGTGGGAAATGTGATCTTCCAAGCTTTAATGTCTCAATGAATGTAACCGCTTTATGTATATCAAGCACAACGAAGCAAATTACTAGGCGTAGAAATGTATTGAGTTGATAATCATTATAGATTTAGAAATTAAATCGAATTCACCTCATGAAACATTGTCAAGTATATCTTAAGCACACTTACCAGTCTTCGACTTCACTTATTTTTCGTACAGCCTATGGGTATCTTTGCCATCCTGGAGGAGGAATGCATTGTGCCAAAGGCTACAGATCAGACCTTCCTTGCAAAGCTACACAAGACACATGATGGAAAACACAAGTCATACGGAAAGCCAAGCGTTAAGGAAAAGTCAAAGGCAGACTTCTTGCTGCATCATTATGCAGGAACTGTACCTTACAGTGTGAAGAACTGGCTTGAGAAGAACAAGGATCCAATCAATGAATCGGTTGCTGCCCTGTTTGCAAAAGCAACAAACAGTCTTTTGGCTCATATCTTCCAAGATTACAACCCAGATGGTAAGAGCATTTATCTCAATAGATTACAGCCCGGGTGGTAAAGATACATATCTCAATGGACTACAATCCAACTGGCAGGAAGTGCTTATCTCAATTGTCTCAAATAGTTAAAACAAACTGAGTTGTAATAACGAGACTGTGAGCGAATAGCCAATAGGTGGAGCACTTCCGAACAATATGTGGAAGACTGCTATCACATATTAAACTATGCTTTGTTGCTGGCTTACTACGTATATTTCAGTAAATGGTGACCTGTTAAAATGGAAGGGGAACTGAGGCAAAAAGGAAAGAATCTGACAGTCGTACTTCAACAGCCAATAGCAAAGATAATGTACACTTTCACTTTAACAAGCGCTTCTCAGCATGTCCTTGTATATAGGATGATCCTTTACGAATAATCATAGCAAACAAATATAGAAACATATAAAAATAGAAAATTAATTGCAATTATAAGGTCAGTGGCCTGTTTCCATTGATTATCAAGTCACTTAACAGCCAGGAGCCAGGATTACTCAGTGAATGGTAAGGAGCCTATTTTATAGGTTGATAAGATAACCCACTTGGGTATTTACAAAAGCATGCTTTTAACACAATGAGGCTATATGAGTGATCAAAAAATTAATTTCTATTCCGCAGTTACTGGTGGCAGACGAAAGGGTTCGGCCTTCCAGACTGTCAGTGCTAGGCACAAGGTATGTTATTAACAATTCTATTTACTCTGCTTCTCTCATTATTCATCTGTCCTCATAGCGATGTATTAATAGCATTTTACTACTTTTTTCGATAGCATTTGTCATCAATAACCATTAAGATTTAAAGGAATATGTGTAACAACCTATACAGATGCATATTCGACCAACACTTGTAACTCATGCTTTACATATATATGCGTGTTTGGTACGAAAAGCATTTATAATCAAGTGTCTCCATTAATTTTGAATATGGTCATTTAAGACAATAAGACGCTCATTGCTCACAATATCCTATTAAGGTCGATTCTAAAACTTTACCTACAAGTTTTTCCTGCAAATCTCAAAAATTTCACACTGTAATTCAGAGGTAATAAAAATTAATTATCATCAATACACTCTCAACTTGTAATTTCATTTTTACCGTTTAGTTTACATGCATATTTGTAAATGTGTTCCCCTATACAGGAACAACTGCACAATTTGCTGACCACTTTGGGAAATACATACCCACATTTTGTACGCTGCATCATTCCCAACGAGCAGAAAAAACCAGGCCTGATTGAAGCTCCATTGGTACTTCACCAGTTGAGGTGTAACGGTGTGCTGGAAGGTATTCGTATTTGCCGTAAAGGATTCCCAAGCAGAATGTTGTTCCAAGATTTCAGAATGAGGTATATAATACTACTTTTCTGCTTATAGTAAAACGAACGATAGGATCTTACAGGAATGGCCTTATTGATAAAACACCGCTTAAATCAACAGTATCGTTTGGTAATGACTGCAACTAAACTAGTTGTTGTAAGATATTCGTATTGTTTCCATTTTCTCTGCAAAAATCGACAAAAGGCAAAGTCTTTGTCGCTTATACGGGCATGTTCAGCTTTTCTGTAATTTCTGGTGCTTCTTAGGTATCAGAAAATGACCAACTGCAAGAACTTTGTCTATAAGAGTGAGTGATCATGGTACTTGGGGCTATGGTGTCTATTGCATAGTGCCTAGCACAAACAGAATAAGTCGAGCATTTTCTTGAGCTGCAGTGTCTCAAATAGTTTGATCATCAATTTCTACTGCTAGCTTCATGTCTCATTTCTCTAGGATCTATTCATATCTCTTACTTTCAGTTGAAGAATAGTTTCTTCTCAAAATCTTTAGATATAAAATCTTGGCTCCAAATGCTATTCCTGCTGGATTCATTGACGGCAAAGTCGCAGTTGATAAGCTCATTGAGGCCCTGCAACTCGAACAATCAGAGTACAGAGTCGGCGTAACCAAAGTCTTCTTCAAAGCTGGTATCGTTGGTGAACTTGAAGATATGCGAGATGAACGTTTGTCAAAGATCATTGCACAGTTCCAGGCCTATTGCAAAGGTTTCCTAATGCGAAAGGAATACAAGAAAATGTGCGATCAAAGGTAGGCAAATGTTTATATGTACTTTTAAGGCATATTTGCACACATCAAAGTCTTGATCATTTTGCAAAGATATGTCAGGCGTATTTTTGCAAGGCAACAAGGAGAGGTTGGACAAACAATGTTCAAGTTTAATATTGAGATACTTCAGAATAAGCAAACTAACATTTAAGATATGTGCCAACTAAGTAGCAGCATATAAGTAATTTAAAACTTTGGAGAATATGACAAAAAATAAATTATAATGCAGGTTAATTTTCATCAAAGATTTTACTGTAATTATTTTAATATTTGGTAAGGGTAGCTCAGACCACTAGATGACCCATCCTACCTCTGAAAGTTATAAAATGTATGATATCCTTTTAACAGCCTTCTTATAGCCTGGGAGAGAACCCTGAGCCTCTTTAGCTAATATCTACTCTCTAATTTACTCATGACATCAGAGCTGCCTTATTGAATTCTTCCTTTCTCTCTCTTCTTCATATGTTAATCATCAATATGTTGCTCTTCCATTTCATTTGCAATGTCAAAGTCTTCTTGTTACATTATTCCAAAATCATAGCACACCGTTGCCGCCGAAGTTTGAGTTTTAAAGCATATGTTTTGACGCTGAATCTCCTTGTACTGTCATTATTTTTGGCACAGAAAATTAGCCCAGTTATGAATGAGGCTTAGTATTGTAAATCTCCTTAGCCCATTGAATTGGAGAACTCCATCTGTATTCATGAATGATTTTACTCACTAATGAAGAGAGCAGATTAGAGCGTCGGGCAAAGTAATATCGCATAATCCCATCTTCTATGACAGATAAAGTATAGTTGATAATTATTTTAGTGATTTTCGGCTGAGTTCTATACTTAGTGCCTGGCCTATACACGCTGTGTTACTTGCATAGCAATTTGAAATGAATTGAGGATTTCCTGCTTTATCCGTAAAGACGATGATAAATTTTACCAGATTAATTTCCCATGTCATGGATTTTCTAAGTACGGTTTATACCAAATATAGGTCACGTATTTAGTTATTCATGTACTACCGTTTCCACGTGCAAGAGTAAAACATTTCGGTTATTAACCAACTGAGAAATATCAACCATATGCTTTCTAGATCATATATAAAATAGCTGTTTAAAGAATGGAAACTAGTTATGGAGCTAATAATTGCCGTAATAAGAACCAGCAGTGAATTACAGCAGTCAATAAGCAAAATGTTACGGCTATATCAAAGTGTGTACGATTGAAGAATTTAGTAATACTTACATGTACCAGAGGTTTTTTAAGAAACATCTAGGGCTGCATATTATTCACGTGGCTACTGTATTAAACTTGATTCATATAAGCATAAGCAAAATGCACCTGAAGACAGGCACAGAAACTATGCATGTTTTGCCTTCATGCACATGGAAAATAGAAAAGTATTAAATCCTACTTTAAAGAAAATCTTTCTTAATAGATATATAATGTAATATGCTCAGATTTCTCTCTAGAACTGCACACAAAGGTTTAGAACTACGCATTTTGTGTAGAACTGCATGGTAAAATAGTCCTTGACATATACATGTATGACTTGATATTATCGCACTTACAGAATTGGAATCGCTGTTATTCAGCGAAATGTGAGGAAATTCTTGTCCCTGAAAGATTGGTCATGGTGGCAAATATTCAACCGAGTAAGTCTTGTATTATTAAAATTTCATTCATATTCATAGAATGGGCTTGGCTGTTATCCAACGAAATGTACGCAGATTCCTTTTCTTGAGAAACTGGTCTTGGTGGACTCTGTTTAACAAAGTAAGTCGTGTGTGCCAAAAGACGTGTGTCAAGAGTGCCCCTCTTTGTGTGGTGTGTTTTCCTATCCTATGTGTGACTTTTATCCCTTTGCGTGGTAACGCTAAAGTTCCATCCCTCCGGAGTGATATAGGTTGGAGCATTGGCAACAGTCATACATCAAATCATGGCCGCATAATCAAGCGTATTTTCTCAAAACTTTTCTCTGTCAGATGACAAGGTATACTTTCATGATAGCTCATGATACTTAGCAGAATTTTGTGTAACAATGTTATATCGACACAGGTCAAACCGCTTCTCAACGTTGCACGTGCAGAGGAAGAAATGAAGGAAAGGGAAGAGGAGGTAAATAACTATGTTGTATTAAGATGTATGAAAAATTATGGCCGGCTTTCAGTTTCATTATGCACTGATTTTGAATTGGCAGAAAGCGAAAACTAAGTCTTTCATATTGCAGAATGTTGGAGTCCATTTGGGAATAAGACTTAAGCAGTAAATTTGATTTGCTGGCTTTTCTGAAAATATTTATTTTATACATGTCAATTAAAATGTAGTTTTCACGGGTATCTATTATTCAATGCTGAAAGATCCTCTCTAACCCTCTTTTCCTAATCACCTGAGAGTGAAATTTATTCATGCCTACACAAAAAGTAACCAGCAATCAATCCATGTAATGAAAATAAATATAACAAAATAGTAAGCTAGAGAATAGAATGTAGCCTGCCTCTCACACTTGAGCTGCTTAGTTTTTAATCACCCTTTAATTCATTGTTAATCCGATGTTCTTTAAGGTGAACTGAAATTTTCACGATCTGTAATATGATAGTTTTGATTTGTGATACCGTAGCTCAAAAAAGCAAAGGAAAAGGCCGAAAAGGAAGAGAAAGAAAGGAAAGACTTGCAAGAAAAACTTACAGAAGCAATTGAAGAGAAATCAAAGCTTTTTGAGGATCTCCAGAAGGTATTGATACAAACTGATTTACCGTAGCAATAATGTTTTTAATGCTACTACTGTTGCAATTAGCAGTTCTGTTTGCCTTATTAACAAGTGATAAGGTAAGAATTTGCAAGCACTCCTCTAAAGGGTGCTCTAGCTCCAGCTGCGATAAGAAACCGTAGATCTTGCCTCAATAAGCGACTATCATCATCAGAAAAGTATGGTTCTATCGGATTAATATAATCTCTTTAAATGCTCATTTGACTTCTGTATTATATTACTTATGTGCTGATGCCTTCGTCGGATAGTTTTCAAATTTAGGCTCTAGCATATTCATATCGCCCTTTGGTGTTCCAGAAACAGTGCTATGCTTTAAAGTGCTTCAGTTCAAGCGTTGATTCTCCTTTAAATTTCCTTACGCTTTGCACTTTCATTGTCTAAATAATGACTTGTACATGATACAAATTAATTTACCTATGAATGTTCTTCAACAAAAAAGATTTCAATTTTAAAGAATACACTCGCAACAAGAAACTGCTCACGAATCTCATTGCATGAATTATTTTTGCCGAATTCGGAGACAAGAATCGTGTACCAAGATCACTATTATTAAAGCTATCCTTTCTGTCTAATCACATTTTTGTTTCCTTAATTACAGAAGTGTTGCTTAACTTTGTATTCGTATTTGAACTTAGATGACAAAGAGTCATGTATCTTGACCCGTTTAAGCATTCTCGTAAGGATTGAGATGTCATAATGTTCTTATTCCTGAGCAACTTTTTTCACTAATTACATTCCACATCACAGGAATCTGAAAGACTAGTCAACGCTGAAGACAAACTGATGAAATTGCAAGTAGACAGAGACAAGTTTGAGACTCAACTTACGGTAAGATTATCATTACACTCTAAATATGAAGTCTAACTATATACGAAGTTTTTGAGGTATCTCTTGAAGTTAATGGCATAGGACTATTGCTATAGATTTGTCAAATCGAAAGCCCCTTTAACACGGTCAGATTTTATGGAATCATAATCAGCTTTAATCGAATATAAAACAGCCAAACTGTTATTTTGCTACAAACATAGAAGACCAGGTTGCTTCAGCTGCGATATTAATAGTATTGGTTTTAACAGACTAAGAAATACGAGCGGAAAATGTTCAAAATTGATGAAAGAATGGGTTAAAGCCGATCTTACACTGTCAGATTTTGTCGAATTCGATTTTGTCAAATCTTGTGTGGCTTCAGATTTGTCGAATCGAAAGCCCTTTTTACACTGTCAGATTTTTTCGAATTCGATTATTGAATTAGACAAAATCTGACCGTGTAAGAGGGCCTTTGAGCGGCTTTAGACTACCCCACTGCATCCAAGCTGCCAATTGCGAAAACCCCTGATTCCAGAGTTTTGTGCAGATATATATATATATATATATATATATATATATATATTATATATATATATATATATATATATATATATATATATATGTATGTATGTATGTATTCCATAAGGGGTTGTATTTGTTATGAAACAAGCTGTGTCATAAGGATACGCAAACATGCATTGCAATATCTGTATGTTCGTCCCAAGCTTCCAGGATTATCATCTACTTTCATTCGATGTTTCGTGAGTATGGCTTGATTTGCATACATAATGCCCTGTGTTCATATATACTTACTTTTGCAAACAGGAAGCGCTTGAACGTCTTGAAGATGAAGAGGGAGCCTCAGGCAAACTTGAAGATGAGAAACGATCATTGGAAACTCTTAGAGATGAACTTCAAGACAAAATCGAAGATAACACTCAAACAATTGCTAAGGTGAGCAAAGCCAAATGGGATTTTTCTAATAATCAATATTGGTCACCAATCGTTTCCCAACTTTCATTAGATCTACTATGGCAAACAATTCAAAATCGATCAATTCAGTTTCATGGTGCTGTTTTGAATCAATATTAATGACAAGCTCTCTTTTAAAGCTTGAGAAGGAGAAGGCAAATCGTGACCGACAGCTTGAGACCTTGACTGAAGACTTAAACAACAGAGATGAAGCCTTTGCAAAATTGACAAAGGAGAAGAAGAACATTGATGAATTGCTGGCCGAGCAGATCAATGCCACCCAAGCAGAGGAAGACAAAGTTAATCATTTGTCAAAGGCTAAGAAGAAACTAGAAGAAACTTTACGCGATGTAAGAAACTTTCGCTTGTTTCTATATGTTTTCTGTTGCATTCAACTGAATATCAAACTGCCTCTTCTTCTCTTTTTCATTGAATGTGTCGGAAACGGAGCTAGCAAACATACGAGTTACTTATGGCCAAGGTACTCCTGCATAACTTCAGTGCCTTAATCTATTCCAATGTTCACTTTCAGACTGAAGTTTCTCTCCAAAAAGAGAAAGATTCCAAAGCAAAGGTGGAAAAAGAAAAGAGAAAGGTGGAAGGTGAACTGAAGGTAAGCTCACAAGTCGTGTTTTAGCTGTTATTCCAATAAAGCTAAGGTAGTTGAACAATTTCTTAGAGGCGAAATGCAGACAAGTTTTCTTGAAAAAGCAAGAATAGTCGAAATATCCTGAAAAAATCGACCAACACTCTTCCGAGTGTATAAATTAAGCTCAGAAATCGAAATGAGCCTATACCAAGAATATATACCCAGTTTTGGGTGGAAGTGCTGAAGTCATGAAATGAAGCAGGCAATGATCTAAATAGTTAGTTATGTGGTCAGAAGTACAGTGGTATATAGTTTTCGCAGACAAATTAGGATATGAAATAGTAGAGCATGGAAAGCTACACTAACTACAGCAACTTGTAGCGAGGTTTAGAAACATCTCTGTTGTATTTTGTCATGATGAATGATAGATAGTTGAATGCGACAATCACATGGGACATCATAAAATACTATTTTCATAACTAGAGTACCCAAGAGACATTATCAGAGACATTGCAAGCCAAAAGAGAAGTTGAAGATAAACTGGCAAAGTAAGTCTCCTTGTGAACTTCTAATGATAAAGGGAAATGGAGGCATTACTCTCATATTGCGCGGAGTATTAATGTCATGTTTCTCTTGGTGTGACGTGATTTCTTAAGTTAGACTAACAAAGTAATTTAGTAATCTAGGGAAGGAATATGAACTGCATTGACATATACGTGTTACCATTTATCGTCTACTCCTTTGCACACAATTTGCTGCTAATGAAGCAAGTATCTTACGTGTTTATCTATAATTTTTTTCATTAGATACATAAATAATAGCGAGACTATGATTTCATTGGCTGATTGGTGCCCCCGTGCTTCTCTTGAGAAATGACGCTATGTCAGGAATGGTGCACTACGCATAGATTGCAAAAATGCCCGCAAGCTTCTTTCCCTTCTGTTGAAAATAATTTGATTCTCAAAAGCGTACGCCTTAATAGTAGCCTTAATCATCTTTTGCAGACGTGAGAAAGTAATCAGTGAGATGACAATGCAAACCGAACAAGATCAGAGATTGATCAGCCAGCTGCAGAAGAAAATCCAAGAGCTCCAGGTAGGTTTACTGCCAAAATAGTATAAAGCACAAAAAATAAGGGTACATGATCTTCTTGTATTCATATTTCTGCAACAAATATACTATCAACCGTTTTTCATTCATTTAATTTCTATGTGTTAGAATAAGGACACTTATTCTGCACTTTCAATATATTCTACTTTTAATATTTCGTTTTAGATCATTTGTAGCTTAAATAATTTATATACTATGGCATAAATGTCAATTTTTCATTTGTAACAGTAAGTACATAGTATTGAAATGACTGAATTTGTTTCTTTCAGCGTCGCATTGAAGAGCTTGAGGAGGAACTTGAGAATGAAAGAAAAGCCCGTCAAAAGGTAAATCGTTAATCTTTCTCTCAGTGATCTATAGACACCATTGCATTCTTAAAAACTCAAAGCACACAACTGTCCGTTAAGTTCTCTGTCATGGATTTGAAAAGTGATGCCAATGGTCTCGCAATGCACATCGTCTCCAGAAAAAGAAGTATGAAAAAGTTCTATATAATATCTTGCAAAGTATTCTTGCAATGAATTAAAGGCTTTTATATTGAAGATGAAAAACAGTGAATTCCAAAAATGGCCTAATTTATTTTATTAACTCACAGTTTACACAGTTAATATTGCGAGGTGCATGAAAAGCATGTTACTCACTTTTGATTATGTCCTTGTCATTTTAGGCTGAGCGTGCACGTGCTGAACTCGAATCTGAGCTGGAGAGCCTTCGCGATAGACTTGAGGAACAAGGCGGAGCAACAACAGCCCAGGTACGTCTTTATTTCTTTGCTGACAGAAACTATAAGAAAACGTTTGGTTCCATAGAACAGAAAGAACCCTGAACATTGCTGAATATCAAAATATGGGAATTAGAATTTCTTATTTCAACTTTAACTACTTTGAAATGCATTTGCCTCAAAGCAGTATGCCAAGTGTTTAAGCTTCTTGGGTTCTTTTACTGCTGATGAGCTTCTGCTTAGAAGGGCATCAGCATATTGGTAGACAGATTGATGGGTAGATCCTGCATACATTTAGAATATTGTTTAGTATATTAATTTCAATATCTATGTCTTCACAATTTAACGAGAACGCTCAATTTTCTCTGTTTTAATGCATCTTATAGCAGTTCTAAATGTTTTCATTCCTCGCCGCAGATGGAGGTGAACAAGAAACGTGAGCAGGAGATTGGTAAGCTGAGAAAGGATATGGAAGAAGCCAACCAAATAGCAGAGCAGGCCTTACATTCAACACGACAAAAATTGAATACACAACTGCAAGAAACACAAGATGAACTTGATCAAATCAAGAAGGCTAAAGCCAAGTGAGTATGATCCGCCTATCTCTAGTTTACGACCTGCTTCGCTCAAAAGGAAATCCCTTACAACTGTCTAGTATGTTGCAAGTAAGCATCTCTAATTTCATTTCTACTGTCATTCCTAGGACCGACAAAGAAAAGAGTGGATTGCAAGCTGACAACGATGATCTAATGAACCAAATAGAAACACTAAAGAAGCAGAAGGTAGTTATGTCTTTTGCTAGACATAGTTATGTCTCTTGTTAATTTACCAATTTTGTACGAAACTACTATTTGACAAGGTTCTGTCAATAGGTTCTGATTTCTTGTACCTCTCACTAAGCTTCAAGCCCAGATAACATTCTTTTACAGTATTGTATAATTTTTCTTCATGACGTATGAGTTTTGTAATGAAAAGATGCGTATGAGAAACTATGTATCCCTCTATAAATAGAGACTATTAATATCTTACTATAGAGATTGATCTAATTTGCTGACAAAGTACTTCCTCTTGTATTGGGATATTTGTTTTGTAGGCCAATGCAGAAAAAGCCAATAAGTCCCTGGAGGAGCAATTGAATGACTTGAAAGCCAAGGTATGAACTTCATCGATCATTTGCGATTTCCACAAGGAAAAATCTTGTCACTACATCGTATTCAAATTTTATACAAAAGGCTTTACCTAATACTGTTGTAGATGTGCTTCTCTAGTAGTCGTGACTTAAGTATTTAAAAATATACAGACATTCAGAACCGAGTTTTTCTTCCACTTAAACTTCTACTTGCAATCCTGCTTCTTACTCAAATGGTAACAAAGTAATTAACTCGTCCATCCGGATAAAAATTTATAAACACTTTTCGTTTCTTCCCTCAGCTGGCTGCTTCCGAAAACCAAGTGTCAGATTTGGAATCTGTGAAATCGAAAATTTCATCTGAATCGAACAACTTGAATGTACAGATCGAAGAGCTTGAGCACAAGATTGGCCTATTGCAAAAGAATAACAAATCTTTGGATAATGCATTGAGCGAGATGAAGCAATCATACGAAGATGAGCTCCGAGGAAAACAAGATGCACAGCATAAGTTGCAACAAGCTGTCTCAGAGATCGAACAACTAACTGAATCACTTGATGAAGAACAAAATGCCAAGAGTGACTTGCAGAATAAATTTTCAAGAGCCGTTAGCGAGGCTTCACAATGGCGTGGAAAATACGAAAGCGAAGGAGCCAGCCGTGTGGAAGAGCTGGAAGATGCCAAGTATGCTTGGTTCCTCGTATATATAATTACACAAAGTTTAATTTGAATTAGTAATGGCACCATGCTTCTTTCTGCTAACCCTTACTGTCTGCTATTATTATCTAATGGCTTATATGGCTTCTGATAATGATTCGATAATGATTTTTACATAGGAAAAAGCTTACTTCCAAAGTCCAAGAGATGGAAGAGGCCCTTCAAGCTGCCGAATTGAAAGCTCAGGGTCTAGAGAAGGTCAAAGCAAGGATGAACCAAGACCTGGAAGATTTCATGCTTGACCTTGAAAAGGTATCATTTTCTAACAGCTATTTTCTAATAAATTCGATTCGAATGCGCTCCCTTGTCAAATATTTTCACAGCAGTCTGTATATGGCAGTCTATAACAGATAAAGGAATTTAACTGCAGTAATATTGAATTGCACGATTTTTAAGTGATTTTATTCAAACTAAATGCATCCCATTAATTTTACAATTAGGCCCAGTCCCATACATCCAGCTTGGAGAAGAAGCAGAAGAAGGTCGACCAGCAGATCAACGAATGGAAGAACAAGTGTGAGGAGATTCAACTAGAATTAGACAACTCACAACGAGAATCGAGGTCATATTCAACTGAGGTATTGCACAAATTGATTCTATTAATCTTATCAGGGATGAACCAGGGCATAGACTTAAAATGTAAGGAATTTTTAGTATTGAGGTGTGTATTGTTCCAATTAGGGAATTTGGGTATTTGCTAGCAACTAAGTCTTTTTTTAATAATCTGAAGATTGGATTGCTAACTTATCAAGAGAAACTAACCAAATACTAAAGTTCCTTGGTGTTTGTGATGCTACATTTCGTGTAAATATTCAATACTGATGTGCCCTAGTAGGTAGATGCACTGATGGTCGATTGGTGTCAGTTGGAAAATGACTTTAAATGTTTCTGTGCACATCCCCGTTAATCTCTAAAGCATAAGACTGATCTTTCACAGCAAATAGAGAATGATTCTAGGAATATATCTTTAGGAAACTCTAGGAAACTTTAGGTTAGGCAGGCCTTAGTGAAAAAAAATAGATCTCGCTCTTTCTTGAGTATTGACATTGAAGAGATTGATTTTGTCGTCTAAGGGTCCTGCAAGTGAACAGAAGTCATAGGTAAAATCATTCGTCCCATTCTTAACTATTTGGGTTAATCACTATTAGTGTTGCAGCAAAAATAAGTAATTTAAGGTGCGCTAAAGAATTTCTGTATTGATAAAAAACTTTCTTATGCTCCAGACTCTTATCCTCCGTTATGTTTCTCAACGGTCATTTCCAAAACCTTGGGGTTTTACATTCCTTTTTGCAATATGGTATGTAATAAAGTTTCTTTATATGCAATTTTTAGAGAGTGAAATTTACAATGTTGGGATTCAGTATTTAGAGATACTATTTTGCATTATCTTGTTTCTACAGTTGCTGAAAATGAGAACTTCGCATGATGAGCTACTAGACAAAATGGAAGCTATGAAGAAAGAAAACAAAAACCTTCACGGTACTATTAAATGATATTATTATCTAGATCATACTAAATTATAAACAAAGATAGGGAACGTTGCTTTGAGCCTTGCTCGTATTGAAATAACATGAGCCAGAGGAAAATTTTAAGTCATGCTAGATCGAATGCGTTTGTAGGATATGTTACATAGTCAAAGTCTCAGCTTTTCAGATACGACCAGCTTCAGTTTTCAGCATTGCAAAATGATAACTTGACTTCATGAAGCCTCTACCATCCCATGTGGCTTTGAGTTGCAAATGGAAAATTTCACAGTCTGTACATTAGATATTATTGATAACCGAAGATTGCTTTATTTGATATAACCCTCTTATCCATGATAGAGGAAATTCGCGGTGTGACATCTCAGCTTTCCGAGGGAGGAAAGAGCTCACATGAGTATGAGAAGATGAAGAGAAAGTATGAAATGGAAAAGGAAGAGCTACAAATCGCCTTGGAAGAAGCTGAAGGAGCTCTCGAACAAGAAGAAGGCAAAGTATTGAAAGCTCAACTCGAGTTGACTCAGGCTAGACAATCTGCAGAACGAAAAATGAACGAAAAAGATGAAGAAATTGAAAACTTGAGGTATGAAGTCATGATCTGTTTGAATGGGGTGCATAAAATAATTAGAAGGCTAGCTTAATTTGCCCACATTTTGTTTTATGTAGACAATCGATTACATATTGATTGATAATTATCAAATTTACCTTCATATAATAGTTATCTTGTAACTTTTTTGTACTTATTACTGGTTATTAAGTTTCATATAATATGTTTATCAAAACTGCTACCTTCTTGTGCTAAAGTAATTCTTTGTTACTTGAAGTTGCCATTGAAGTGGCTAATGAATAATACATAGCTGATTGAAAACAAAATTTTGCACTTGATTTAGCTACAAAAGGTGTTCCTTACTCCATATCTGAAGTTAGTTGGGTTAGAAACGATTGCATGCATGGAGGGCAAGTTTAAAATATGAGTACTGTTAACATCTTTTTTTACATTCCAATCTAGGAAGAACCATCAAAGACAGCTAGACAGCCTCCAACAAGCATTGGACTCCGAACAGAAAGCAAAATCAGAGCACCTTAGATTGAAAAAGAAAGCCGAAGGAGATTTCTCTGAACTTGAGTCTCAGATTGATACTTCCAACAGAGTTAATGCAGATCAAGCAAAGACGATCAAAAAATTGCAGCAACAGATCAAAGAGCTGCAATCAATGCTTGACGATGAGCAAAGAGCACGTGACGATAATCGTGATGTAGTATCTAGATCCGAAAGAAGATGCGCTGATCTGGCTCAAGAGCTTGATGAGTTTAGGATGGCATTTGAACAGGTAAAAGTTCTCTTTCAATATTGTTGAGTTGATCAGCATCTCACTGTTTTCAAGCACTGAGCACCTCATCAGTTTTCTAGTAGTTTTCTTCTATTTTCACAGAATCGTATGATATGTAAAATTGCATATAAATTTCAATATTCCCCTATTTGTTTTAGGCTGAGAGAGCCAGAAAACTCGCCGAGAACGACCGCAACGAGAACTCTGATAGAGTGCACGAACTCTCACAGCAGGTTCAGGGATTGCAAAATGCTAAAAGAAAGGTTGAAGGTGACTTCCATGCCATGCAAGAGGAAATTGAAGAGCTTGAAAACGAAGCGAGGGGTGCAGAAGATAGAGCGAACAAAGCATTGGCTGAGGTAACCTTTTTGTGATAGTATATTTTGGGCCATCATTTCCGGCTAGATTCCTAATTATCTCACTTTTGGGTCCATAAGGATCCCAAATGCTCAGAATGTTGAAAGTAATTTGCATCTTGTTACAAGATATGCTGCATATGCAAAATGTTTTCTTAGTTAATTACCTCAGAGAAAGTTTAAGAAGTCCATTATTAAAGATGACTGGCCTCATTTTCTTCCAAGGAGCCTAGGAAGTTTGATAAAATATGGCCCTAGCATAGAATGACAATGAATTAATATATCACAGTTTACTTATGCAGTAGCAAAAACTTGAAAGTTCGTATATTAACAGTTACTTTCACTGCTCTTGGACAATTTATTTACTCAGGTTGCAAGAATGCAAGCAGAATTGGCTGCATCACAAGATGCTGTCTCTAGTGCTGAAAAAAGCAAATCGAATTTCGAGAGGCAGTTGCGGGATATGCAAGGCCGTCTCGAAGAAGCAGAAGCAGCCGGTGGAAAGGGATTGAAGAATCAAATCAGGAAACTTGAGCAACGCGTACGTTGTTATTTTAATTTCATTTCATTCCATGTGCATTACATTAAGTTTGTCTAATTTCCTACTATTGTAGTTTATTGAATTTTACTTCAATGTCTATTTATTGCCTATGTCTAACATTATAGATTGTCTTGTTGCTGGTCTAGCACTGTTGAAAGAACACACAAAAATAGTCTCTTGCAAACAGTATTGCAGTGATTTATCTGCAATCGGGACATGTAGCTAAATTTCAGATTTCATAATACTCGAGATATTATGATATGGAACCCGACAGCCATAGTATGAAAAAGTCTTAATGGGCTATTAGTTTTCTGCCTACAATTAAAGTATCAGAAGGTATTCAATTCCATAGGGATGATGAATTTGAAACTGGCATTCGCCAATGTATTTTGTGTCATGTTGAGACTTAAATTTATTTTATACAGTGCCGTGACCTCGAAGCATCATTGGATGATGAAGCAAGGAAGAATGCTGAAAGTGTTAAAAACCAACGCCGCTCCGAGAAGAAGATCAAAGATCTTCAATTCCAGATGGAAGAAGATCACAAGAATTCTGAACGCTCTGCAGAACAAATCGACAAGCTCAATGCCAGATTGAAGAAGATGAAGTCTCAGCTGGAAGAAGCCGTAAGTGAATTTCTTCGTAAAATATTATTGAACTTGATTTATTCTCAATGTTGACAATAGGTTATGGGTTGACGATAGGTTTTCGTCTTAATGTTACTGTCGTGAAAAAGTAAGTGAACTTACACAAAGTTGAAACAATAGTTTTTGCATAATACTACTTTGAATCTTAGGAAAACTCAGCCCAACAAAATCTTGCTAAACTCAAGAAGGCTCAAATGGAAGCAGAGGATGCGGAAGAACGAGCAGAGGCAGCTGAGCAAGCCCTTCAAAAGGCCCGTGCGCGAGCAAGAGCTGGTGCTGCCTCAGGAGCAGCCACTGGCCTAAGGACGGTAAGAATGCATAATTTATTAGAGTAGAAAATTAAATTGTTTGGTAAGTTATTTTAATTATTGTGCTAAAGACATAAGAAGGCTCATATCTCACTGTAATCAGAGAGAACGTAATAGACTAATATTGTCAATATTTTCATTACTGTATTAATAGTTTTTTTGCAATATTTATAAGCTGAGCCTTGACGTATAACTTCTGTTAGTTTTGCCAGCACTGGAAAGAGTTTTATCCACCATATTTTCTGGAAGGGTGTCCAAGTGAAAGTCAAAGCAGCTGTAGATCGTTAGAGGATATTTCTGATTATGACGGTACTCAGCCATGTCCAGAATCAGAGAGAGCAGAGATAGACGAAAGAGATAGCATTTTCAGTGAGCAGCCAAGTGAAGAAATCGTAGACGAAGTGGTTACAGTTGCAGTTAGTCTCAGACCTGCGCCGTCTTCAGATTTCAGTAGTTAGAAAAGTAGCTAGTATGTCAGATTTGTACATTCAGTTGCATACTCTATTGCATACACGAGTTTTTCAGTGCATTTTGTAACACATAGCATATATCGCTAGGTTTAGATTCATATGCAGAACCAAGTGACATAGTATCTATTAGCTATCAGTGGGCGAGACAGGCTTCTTAGCTCGTGTTCACGCTCTAGTTGCAGTTTGTGCTACCTGCTATTACTACCTTTCCCTAGCATTCGATCATTACATCAGAAAAGGTTTACTGTAAATGTCCAATTTTTGTATAGAACAAGTTGTCAATCTGAATAGCATAGTTAATTCTAGAATTATGACTTTGTATGAATTTATCGTAAAGATATTATAGGAAAAGATTTGATTCCTAGAAGACCATCCTGAATAATACTTCAGTCAAAAAGCACATTGGTTCCTAGAAGCCTTCAATAGAGTTGATAAAAATACTTCAATCAATATTAAGTAATACACCAATCATTGGTTAAATTCTGTTAAGTCAAATATTATGATATGAAACTGATTATTAAGTCCTGCATCGTGTTTTACGATAATACTGTAATCCTTTACAGAGCAGTGATCTCTCAAGAATAGTTTTAAGAAGCATTTATTCATTGAAAGATCTAGTTGTGAGCTGGCAGTTCAAAATTTAGTAATCTATGTATATATATATATATATATATATATATATATATATATATATATATATATATATATATATATATATATATATATATATATATATATATATATATATATATATATATATATATATATATATATATAATATATTTATATATGTATATATATAATATATTAAGGCTTACATTAGTGCCTGATGGGTGCCTATGCACGAAACTCCAAGTAGTAGAAATATATTTCATTAATAAGTTGCGCTTTTACTACACTTTACTATTGCTCTGCTTATATATATGTGTATGTATGTATACTTAATCATATTAGTCATTAGACAATATCAATTCTAATGTTTTCCACATTTCTGTAAATAGGGTAGTCGAGCACCGAGTGGAGCCAGGACACCCAGAACTCGTGGAGGAGCTGAAGAATAGATGAACCAAGGATAAATGAACATTGAAAAACATTGAGACCCACAATTAAATTTTTATGAATCACGGACTATATTTATTCAACTCACCTGCCCAACGATCTTGGTAGTTAGGAAAATTGTTATAAGCCAAATGCCATGTGCTAAATGTAGAATACGCCATGTTCTTGTTTAAACTTCATTATCTCAACATCATACCTTTTTATCATTTTTATGTCCCCCGTGTGTAAAAAGTTTCAAATTCATTACCGAATAGCGAATTTTCTTATCAATCACTCTGTAATAACTTTTGATTATTTCGATTTTCCTCGATTGCTTTGAATAAACTAACTTAAAGAGTTCATCAGTTCGTCTTCTTCTGTTTGCAGTCTCGAGTTTGCACATGTCCTCCATTTAATTATTTACCAACAAATGTTACTATACGTAAAAATGACAGTTAAAATTAAAGCGAATATCCTTCTTAATGCTCTCGCCCTAGTCTCCTTTTCATGCAATAATCTGGTTCTATCCTGTTTTGGCTTTGTAGGATAAATTTAGCATTGAAGTTCTCTCGCTAGAGGAGATCTAAAAGCAGAGAGAATATTCTGAGACGTGATTTTATTAATGCAAATACTGAGATGTGCTTGGGGCAATATCGAATATGCATGAAACTACTAATGGAGATTTAGAACAATGTAACATGGGTCTGATTCAATGATCGGCTAAAAATGCAAATTGTTTCAAGAAACCTAAGCTCATATCTCCAATCATATCATCTCGTCTAATCTCATTTAGAAACGCTCGCAGACAGCTAATCTATTAAGGCATATCTGAAAATGACAGTTAGCCACTCGAAGTAGGCAAGGGAGCAAGTAGAATGGCACAAGTGTCGATACGTTTTTCGTGACTTTCTGCAAATAGGATTTCCCATATTTATCTTACGTAAATAATTGCAACATTATTTCCCCACTATTTGGTTTGGTTGATTTTCACAACTTTTGTCGCTGCTCAACTTTCTCGAGGAATTAGTACCATTGAAGACCCTGTTGATAGTAACAGCTTCATGCTCAAGGAAAAAATTTCAAATTCATCATAACTTATTGAAAAACAGCTACTGAGAAACAGCATAGTTTACGTAAGCTTCTTCATTGCTTTCTCATTATGTGCACAACAGCTTTTCAATTCATTTCCAAAGTTAGTTGAAGCAGAATGAAGCTGAATAGCTTATGTAATGATAGCTTAATATCTGATACGGAATCATGGACTAATAGATCATATGAAGTGAAGTACTAATACATCATACGGAATAATGGACTAATATTTTCTATGGAGTAAGGGACATATACTGTATTAAATGGAGTGATGAACCAATAAATCTGCGAGGAGATGCTCATGTAATGAACAAAAAACAAAACCAGAATGTCACTGGGTAATTTATGGATTAATGAAAGAATAAGAAAGGAAAGGCCGATGGAGCAGCTTAGGACTAATAGCTAATATCTAAGAGAACAACGCTATCAGTTGTTGTATGATCCTCCTGAATGAAAATATTCAATTGCAAAAATATGTATCATCACATCCATTCTTGGTTTCGGCAGGATTCTGAAAAACTCTAATTCATCCCCGATCTCAATGGCTGAATTCCATAATTGTTGGTTCTAAGTGATGTCAATTTATCATTGGAATATCATTTGCATCCACCTGATTGCAGCAGATGTTACGATTCTATACTCAAGTTTATCAATGGTGCTATACTAGGCCGACCGTGGGCACATTGGAATGGAAGTCTGCATTTGGCAAGTGATTTGATAATAGCATTGCACTCCACAATAGTCAATGAATCTCCGAATCTAATCGCACCATGGCATGCATATGAACATAAAACATTGTTTATGGCAGGAGGAATCACGGTACTTGCCAATGGCGTGTCTTGATATTGTCGTATATGGAAATGAAATAGATCTCTGATAGCACGCTCTTCGAGGATAGATTTGTTGCCGTATTTTTCTGACATATCGACAAACAAACTGGGCATGGCTAGTACAGAGAGCTCAACATAGTTTTTTTCGTCCAGAACATTCTCGCTTTTAACAATATAAAGAATCCCAATTCTTTCAAACGCACTTTTGAGCTTTTTCAATGAGCAATCAAAAGGTACAGTTACAACTATATTTAGTGGAGAGGTTAAATCCTTGCAATCAACTGAAAGGCCTTTCTCGTTCCTTTTTAGCCCTTGCAGAAACTCATCTTGAAGTGCTTCAAGCCTTATTCGCTCGTGTGCAGCATGTTGGTCAACTAACAACAGTAGTCTGGTTCTGTTCTGCCTTTCGTTGTCGGTGGACAACGTGCATGCAATGAATTTACTATCAACTTGGCCTATCACATCAACATTTGCAAGGCTCTCTTTGCTAAATGTAAAAGCTGCAATGCTTAACAACGATTTCCTTTGCTTGTTATGCACTGAGATGTCCAATTGAGTTTCGAGCTGCTTTTCTTTAGATACACCAAAGACTGGGTTGTTCCAAGTTTTATAAAGGTCATGCATATTTTCACTTATTCCGTTTTTCCTTGCTTCTCCGTTGAAGTTAGCTAATTCAAGAAGTCGACGTTTACCATCAGATGCACATTGAATGCCCGTTACATTCCCAGTCGTGTGATGCAATTTCCAAGTGTTTTGTTCTTCTCTGTTATAACTGCTGCTATTAAAATTTTCTTTAAAACTACTGAAACCATTTTGCCAAATCAGTTTTATTCGCTTTCCAGTCAGTGGATCCACAAGCTTTTCCGCATTAATTGAGCTGTGCGCGCTGCTATTAGCGGTTACAATTCCACTGTCTGTAAAGTTTTCGACTTTTTCCTCCATTACTGTCGTGTGATGAAGGTCAAGCAGATGTGATAACAGTCAAATACTTGTTGCTACAGTAACAAGTTTTCGAACTTGCAGCTTCAGTTTATAGTTTACGTTTACATAGTGTCGCAGATGAGCTGACAAGTTCCTAGTCGTTATGAATGGAATCAATTGAGAACCCTTGCACAGTTACTCTCGTAATAAGACCTTAGCAGCTGTCTAATTAGCTACTAGGCCGTGTTGACTGTATACTTAGTCCTTAGGTCCCTGGTGGAAACAACTCTCGACAAAGCATTGAAATCAAAGGGTGGTCGAAGAACATTGTTACTGCGAAGGAGCTGCTCGTCAATAGCTGGAGAAGCTCGGCAGCTTTATTGGTTGGTGTGAACAGCGCCAAATCTAAATACACGGAGAATATAATTTGATAACGTCGTATACACTGGTGTTGGATACTCCTTGAATTTTAAGTTGATGGCATGAATGCAAGTTGCCCCGAAAAGGTATACTCCATTTTATCACGTTATTGGTGATAGATAAGATAGCTACTCTCTCTCCCTAGTGGCATCTTTTAATGTAGAGCTACAGTGGGGCTTGGGGCTGCCTGGGATGCTTCTCTTGACCCAGCCTTCTAGTAGCCCTTTTGACAGTTGAGATATTTTCCAAACTATTTTTTAGCTTACTTGATATTTGTCTGCAGTTGCATATCAGTTTACATTTTAGTATGGGTGACGTATTGTTGGCTTCTGGGTTATCTCTCCCTTACAACTATCATTAGCATAGTTTAAATTGACGTTTAAGTTTCATACATAGTGGGGATGCGCTGACAACAAGTCCTTGCCTAACGAATCTGAACATATGAAACTGAACTGAGCTTAGGAGGGATTTTTTAAGAAGCAAGACATCTTATATTTCCTGCTTAGTCCGCTCTGGTGAGTCTTCTTAAGTATGGCAATTGGTCTTTGTGTTCTGTTCAAGACCACTAATTCCATATCAAGTGTAAAGCAAGTTTTTGATTGGCCTCATTATTACACAAAACCCAACTAGTAGCATTGCTACAAGAATCACTTGATTCAAAAGCCCATGCTTTGAAGTAAGCACCCTCATCATAGATGGATGAATGGATGAATACCTAAGTTATTAATGAAAATACTAATATATATATATATGTGTGTGTGTGTGTGTGTGTGTGTGTGTGTGTGTGTGTGTGTGTGTGTGTGTGTGTGTGTGTGTGTGTGTGTGTGTGTGTGTGTGTATGTATGTGTGTGTGTATTTATTGATTTTAGAATAATATGAGAGACTAATTTATGTGACTCTGAGTGTCATGATAAAATCATGAGTGGGCTACCACAATTGGAAAATGTATTTTGGCCCCAATGTGGATTCAAACTTATGATGTTTAAATCAGAAGACTCCTGTGCTAATCAATTGCGCCATCCAGGCACAAAAGAATAGCAGTGGATTCTTAGGTCGGAATCTTAAGGTCATTCCACAGTGAGTCCCTCAACGCATCTAGGGCTTCCTCTATGTTTCTGCATATAATGCCTTCTTCAGGGCCAAGCATACTATATTATCTTCATTTGGCTAAGGCTTTATATATACATACATACATACATACATATATATATATATATATATATATATATATATATATATATATATATATATATATATATATATATATATATATATATATATATATATATATATATATATATATATATATATATATATATATATATATATATATATATATATATATATATATATATATGTATATATATATATATATAGAAGGCATATAAAATGTAAATCAATGCCATGGGACTGCTCATACATGCTGAGTCTATTTTGTAGTTTATTGCTTTATATTTATCTAATTATTTATTTTTCGATGACTGGTGTAAATTCTTCTGAAAAGAATAAATTCATTGCCATAGAAAGGAAGGGACCATTTGAAATTACAATTTACTTTTCTCTAGATCAGCTTTGGTAAAAATTAGTTCTATGCTTGTGGCATTCAGTCTTCCTTTTTTGCATGGCTGGTATCTGTTAAATTTCAATATTAGGCATTTCAAAGCATTACATGCAATAGGTGAATGGAAAGCCTTTGGAATAAGTCAACTTCTTATCTTATATTCCTGTCTTTTTATAAGATAATGTAAGCTGCTCCAATTTCATGACATAATTGATCAATCACAAATTCAGCACATGTACTACAGGTTGTACCAGTACATCCATTTTGTTTCAATCAGTAAAATCCCAGCTGGTATATGCTAGTACCTGGCTATATGAGATAGTGCCATGGTACTCAGATGGTTTGTTGTTGTTTGTGTTTGTTTTAGAGTATTGTTAAAATAATTTGTTAATGCCATTTGTAGCCAGAAGAAGATGATGTTATGTCCATTTCTGCTACAGATGGTAATGAATAATGCTATATATTTATATTCTTTTATAGAAGA
Source organism: Mastigias papua (assembly GCA_964019165.1). Lineage (NCBI taxonomy): Eukaryota > Metazoa > Cnidaria > Scyphozoa > Rhizostomeae > Mastigiidae > Mastigias > Mastigias papua. Next base: position 6,682,277 of record OZ025275.1, on the reverse strand, counting down.
ACAATCAATTTCTTTTATATAGTAAACCAAGTTCATATATTTTGGAAATCTCTGGGATAAGTCTCTTTATGCTTGCTTGGCTGTCTGAGCCAAATTTCAGAGATGCATTCTAGCTGGTAAGTATTGTCATCAGTGTTCTATTCATTTTCAATCTTTGAAATCACCTCACCACCTTCATTTTTATTTTCCAGCTTTATATTATTTATGTTTTATGGATTAGCTTTATGGAAAAGATTTTGCAACTAAAACTGTTGTACATATATGCAGGATTCAAATATTAGAAATATCCTGTCTCTATTTTGAATCCTTTAAATAGGATTCAATAATTAATTTCTATTAAGCACCATTCATGTTGGTAGCTGTAATATCTTAGATTCAGCTTCTGGCATTTTTTCAAATTAGAGTAGAAAAGTGCCTGGTGATTATATAAAGGTGGCAGTAAAATTGGCCATCAAGTTAGGGTATTTTTAATCAAAATCTACCTTTGTATCATTTCCATTTCATTGCCACTGTTCTGGGTACAAAAATAAAACATGGGTAAGGATCAGTACATTGTTGTCAAAACTAGAACATTGAATTTTTCTGCTTGTTTTAAAGTTGTTTCAAAGATACAACCAACTTGCATGTAAATATTGACATCTTGACGTTTTACATATTTACCTTTTTTAAATGGGCGGTGTTTGATTTAAGCGAAAAGATTTTCTTGTAAAGAATAGGGTATGGTTGACGCTCTATGCTCTCATTTTCCTTACCATATTTGGTCAAGTTCTATTGATTTGTGAAATATAGGTTAGACAAATCCTTTTCTGATGAATTTAAAGCCTACCGCAGAAAACCTCAGGGAAAAATAAACAAAACAGTCGTAATTAAGACGTCCTATGTCTTTGTGAAATTGTTAGCAATTTGAAATGCTTTGTATATCTGCTCTTCTCGATGCGCCCTCTTTGCAACCTGTTGCATAATACTCTCTATAGCTCTTCTAAAATGTGACAACTAAGTGTGGTATGATTGGTCCCAGTTTTAATATGATTCTTTGTTTGTTATGAAACTGGAAATGGGATTGTCTATATGTATATTGAGAGGCAAGTGTTCTTCTATAACAAATGAGATAACCTGCAGTATCATCGACAATCTTTTCGTTAATGCTTGTGGCATCATCATATGAACTTTTATGTTTTCTCAATAAGAACCTGTTTCCACTACTTTTATAATAGTTAGCGAGAGGTACCATGAACTTTGTATGAAAAGAGGCGATGAAGCATTGTTTTACGCCTTTTACGAAAGAGAATAGTTATTACTAAGGTAGGCTTTTAGTAGGTTGCTCGAGCTCCACTCAGCGGAATACGCTGTCCAATGAAAACAGTATTTACGTTTATTGCTTGATATCGCCTTCAACTGATGAAAATGTCTCTTAGGAAAATGACCATCAGTAGGTTTTAGGATTGTGTTCTAAGGATAACATTCGTTCTTCATCAAACAGTTATTCATCTTTGCTATTAAATTATCATTCTGTAAAATATGAGATATAAAATATAACGTACTGTATATCATGGGAACTTTTTTGAGTGCAAATCATTCCTAGGATCAATTGAAAATTAGTGGAATTGCCTGCAGTTCATCCACAATTGAATTGCAGAACTACTCCACACCTTTACAATATATCTGCATATCAGTAGGGGAGCCTGGCAAATCTAAGAAATTTATATCCGTAATACACGTTTCTTTATAAAAAAACAGTGGTTTTGTAAGAAAACAGTAAACAGCTGCTCAAAAAGTTAAGAAAGTTCATTAATGCATTTCTGAAGCCCAAGAAAGTTGATAAGTTGATACAAACTTGAATTCCAATTGTCATACAATCCCATTATGTTTGTTATTTAATTTGCATAGATACCTATGAAAATCTTTGCACTTCAGTGTTATGTTAGAGTAGTGCCTATCCGTCTGTGTAACACTGCATTGCTACACAAACTGGAATTCTCGCTAAGAAAGACTTAAGAAACTCTCAGTAGTGAAACAATGAAAAGCTAAGAAATTTTCAGTTTTGGGTCAAAAATAACTTCCCAGTAATATTCTTCCGTTTCCAAGTCTGAAAACTGTTATTCCAACCTGTTGACGATCCTTCTTTATGGACCCTACCCTCAAAAATGCCGAGTTGCGCGCGTAAAGAGGCGAAATATAATTGAATTGGGCTACTTGACTTTCTTATTATAAATAACAAACACTCTAGTGCTTCCACGTAGCGTCAGTTGTCATTTCGGAACAGATTGTCCCTTTCTTTCCTTCATGCTAATTCTCTGTTCGTTAACTCACATTGTGAGTAGTTTGATGTCACCTGTAAATCACACCACTTCAGGTTTGGATCGTTTTATTCCAGTGTTGAAAATTCATGCTAACGTATTCATTTCCGATCAGGTTGCGTTAACAATCAGATTCTTTTGCCCAGCCCAAATCGTCGAAAACTAAAGAAGCATTTGGTAGCATCGCGCTTTAAGCATAGTTTAACTCGACATACTAAGATGCCGAAGAATGTGCATATTTTGTGGTAGTGCATTTGTTTATGATATTGATCCGCGGATCAGTCTGTTTGTTCTATGAAAGTTTTTGTCGAAATCTTAAAAAATACACGAAAAGCCACGGCTAAACAACTCTACTTGTTCTAGTAGATCTCTTTTTACGAAAGAGAATGAAACCGGATACTCGCAACTCTGCATTGCTAGCGACCAGCAACGTGGAGAATTTCTCATCCCACTTCACGATTTCTACTTGAATAGAATATTTGCATTAACTTTCTCTGAAGTAATTTCTGTTTGCTCTTTTCGATTTAGTCTTCAAAAACAATTTGATAGGCGAGATTTAACCCAATGACCTGTTTCTCATTGTTCATAGAAGTTAAGCAAATTCCCTTTTATGATCCAATCAATACTAGACAGCAGTAAGGCGATTTAAGTCTAATGGCCCCTAGACCGCAACCAGAGGGGCCTGGAGCAGGAACCGCTGAAAAATATGGGCACTTGTCTTAGCGTGATATAAAGTTCAACTTGCGCTCTCGAAATCATCAAATCAGAGTTGAATAAAGACAATAGCACAAGTCTCACCATGTCCAACAGCTTAAAATGAAAATTTTTACAGAAATTCAGTATTATTGCATTTCTATTCAAATTTCTTTAAGTTATATCACCTTACTCCTTGATGGTGAGGGTGGGCACTGCTAGGAAATTCATGCTTAGTAATGCAGTATTGCCCTGCCACTGAGAAACTCAATTTGTGGAACCAGGCCGCTTAGTGTCTCATGCATGTAGATAAAAATAAAACAGGTTGAATAATTTCTTATAATTAAAGCTTGAAACTCACAAAATGTACATGTATGTTTCAGAAAACCATGAAATTATTTTTTTGTGGGTTATATTAAACCAAACTTTAGGCAGTGACTATTCAAATTCAAAGTTTCTATTATAAAGTGCTTGAAAAATACAATTTATTCAATCAAATTATTTTTAAGAAACCTGATTTAGAATTTCAGGCCGATTGGTTTCTTATATAAGAGTAGATGTGGTGTCATCTGACAAGCAGCAGTTTCTTATAAGTCAGTTTCACAGTGGCGGCGTAATACTGTATGCCTTTAGCAACTGAAATCAGCTGATATTTGTGTAATATACCGATTTCAAGACAAAATTATCAGAGAATAATTAGATGGAAAAACGTGTAGTAAGTGCAGTGTTAAATATTGTATATTTACTAGAGTTTGATATGCAAGACAGCTTTATACGTCCAAAAGTTTCTTCAACAGGTAATGAATAATGCATGCTTTTAGATACCATTGCTGTGGATAATCGGTTCCTGCACTAGCCTGCAAACTCGAAATTAATCACAGAATGTAAGATATTTCTACATTTTTTATCATTTGAAATTGTTCATTTGTGTAAGAGCACTTAAACAGCGGTTAGGTGATTACTTTCGTCCTTTCAAAAATCCCGCTGAATGAGGGGGCTATGTCTAGCATCTGACTTCAAAATGTGAGCAGATATAAGAGTTCAGAGCACTATGATGAAACATTAATGAAAACTTATATGTCCTCAGCTTAAATTCATCCTATATTTGTTGGTACATCCCCTCGCAGTTTTTTCTATATCTTCTCTCTGTGACGTCATGTTACCAAAAGTATCTAGAATGAAGATTGCTTATTGATTATTGTTCATATGACAACACACTTTTGCAGAATAAAGTTGCGGTATCACTGCATACTTTTACTGTTTATCATTGCACAAAGCCATTTCGTCATTGCACAAATTTATTGTCACTACACACTGTATTATGGCACGCATAGCCCTGCTGGTATGCAACATCGCTTACATATTAACCCTAACGAACTGGGTGAACTGGGTATTTAGCATATTTTTCTCAATTCCATTCATTTTAGTTTTAGACTTACTAGCTATACTACCTAATGAGCTTTTCAGAACTTAAGACTTAATCGGAACCGAGTCTACCTTCAACATTTTATCATAGTGCTTTACAATTCCCTGTATCTTTTTTATTTCCCAAGTACATTTGCAACGAGATGGAGCAGATAGTTGTTATCAAAGTAATGGTGCAGTGACCAAAGCGATGCGACTTCTAAGAGGGTTGATGGCTGACGGCTACCTAAAACGGCTTATCACTCCCCCCTCTTATGGAGTTGTCATTCACTGTAAATCAGTGGTTAGGTGCGACATTTTACAACTTGGCTACACACCGTCTCTTAGACTTGGTAAAGCAGCTGTTGGTGCACCCTAAACAGAATCTCGCAAAATGAGGGGACTGAAATCACCTGCAAATGGAGTGGACAGTAGCTATGAGATCAATATACTCAAGGTAGTTTTTTTGTAGACATTCCCTTCGATTCACCCAGCCATATCTTGCTAATTGTAGGTATCTATCGATCGGTACACGTCCAGTATTTGGCAGGTAAACTTTGTCTTCATACTGACAATCTTTTCTAGGTGTGCATGCTTTCATTAAAAATTATATTGCTAAAATCTTGAAGACTTGCACTCTGCACTATTCGCGTGGTACTGCCACAAATGCGCTATACCGCCTGGTGGAAGTAGTTTCAACAGCAAACCCGATAAAAACGACCTTTCCTAGTTTTAGCTGAGATACTGTAGCATTGATTAGCTCTTTATATACTTTCCGCCCATCAAAGTTGTGCTACACTCTTTCATGCATTTTGAGTTGTTGCTTAATTTATTTGACTCATATAAGCTTGCTAGCCTCGGAATATCTCGTTGTGCCAGGATGGTCAGGATTCACCTAAGATAGGTCTGCGTAAGCATACTTGAGATGGAAATCCATATTTACCTTAGCTAAATAGTCTTACCTTTGGAATAACAGATATAAACGAACATTCTAAATAAGAAGTACTTGGCCATTGCCATATAGAGCTCTCTTTTTTGCAATTATGTTCTTGCGCGTCCGGTATATCTTTTCAAGTCACCTGAGAGTTGATGTCATGGTTAAATATCTTTTTGACCTACCATGAAAAGTAATCAGTTAATAGTAAACTTAGACACCTGTTGCATTTTGACGACAAATCCCTCCTTGAGATGCCTTTTTTCAATTTATTATATTGTATGTTAAAGCTCATTTTTAACTAAATAAACTTATGATGCTATGATTATGTTAAAACAAACAGGTTCTGAAAAATTGATTGATCTCCAACTGCATAGTCTACGGCTCTTAATAAGATTTATTAACAATTCTAAAAGCAAATCAGAGAATTAATGGGAAATTACCCTTTCATAAGTGACTTATTGCAATGGGAATTTCGCAATTTCTATGCACCTCTGCAGGGATTCACAAGTCTGCTTCTTTACCTTTGTAAATCATAGGATCTTTATAGAGCGATTTACGACCTAGACTGCTGTTCTGCTAACCTGATATTAAACAACAAAATGGATCAGAGTTATCAGTTTCTGCCTTGCGTCGCCACTGATATCCTATAAAAGGGATACGTTCAGTAACAGATGTCACAGTGCATTTTGTACCCTGGCTAGTTCAAAATCTCATCTTGTTAAAGGAAAGATTCATAAACGAATTAGAGCAAAAATACCGAAGCATAAATAGCATCAGTGAGAAAATAAAATCCTTCATAGGATGTTGTTTCGAGTCTACTCTTCTTTTTATCGATACAGATACACCTATATATGAACTACAACAAAATGAAGCTTCGAGAACTAATGCTTTGTCGGGAGCAAGTGAGTTTGTGGCGACCCTCTTGTCCCCATCTTTCCTACAGCTGCCGTTCTCAATACTATGTACTTTTTCTTGTCCCCATCTTACCTTGATGATGATAGTGATACTGCTATTAATGGTGATGTTGTTGGTGATGATGAAGGTCATAGTGATGATAGCGGCAGTGATAATGGTGATTTTGATGATTATTTTTACGAATGATCTTATGACAGTGATTATCATGATTGCGATGATTATACTGAGAATCGTGATAGTGATGATTTTTATTACAGTAGAACCTCATTATGTCGGATTCTCAAGGAAGACTGGAAACTGGTCCAAGTTAACGAACGCCCGAGTTAACTGAGTCTCTCTAAAAGTTGGAATGACTTTAAGGGGAATGAGAAATTAGTCCGACTAAGTGAAAATCCTACTTACCCAGAGTATGACTTAGGGTGATTCAACTGTACATTGATGACAATGAAAATGACGATCACAATGACGACGACGACGACGACGACGACTATGATGATGATGATGATGATGATGATGATGATGATGATGATGATGATGATGATGATGATGATTATGATGATGATGATGATGATGATGATGATGATGATGATGATGATGATGATGATGATGATGATGATGATGATGATGATGATGATGATGATGATGATGATGATGATGATGATGATGGCTGGCCCATGGTTGGAGACCTCCTCGTGGTGGCAAGCGGGCACAGAGACACACTGTCCTTAAGTTGATAGCTATTCATTTCGCGGAGATTCAGAATTGGGGCAGATGTTGACGACCTGTGGCAAACTGTCCAACCAGGCCCCTTCAGTGAAAGTCAGGCACAGCAGCTTCAGGCTGCAGTTCTGATAAGTAGCTGTTGGGGTAGCAGAGTGGATTGAGTGTAGCCGACTCAATCACCTCTTTTAAACAATTTGCAGGCGAAACTGACCTCAGGGTCAGCCTAGGCCCCGTAAGGGGCGTACAGGAAAAAGAAAAAAAAATGATGATGATGATGATGATGATGATGATGATGATGATGATGATGATGATGATGATGATGATGATGATGATGATGATGATGATGATGATGATGATGATGATGATGATGATTACAATAACGATGGTGATGACAATGACAGTGACAAGGACGATCGAGAATGATGACGACTTTGATTACTACGACGTTGACAATGAAGGTGGCAACAATGATGACAATTATGATGGCATTGACGATGAAAATGCCAACAGTAATGAGAATGATGACAATGATATCAACATTGACGATGATGAAAATGACATTGATGATGACGATGACAATGAAAATGAATCTGGTATCGTGATCGCAATGGTGACAGTGAGGACGAATATGATGAAAATGATGACAATGACTGGAAAAAGGACAATGATGACGATGATGATGACTGTATTCATGGTAACATCCATAATTATAACCGCAAAGACTTGGTATCAATCATGATATTGAGTATTTTGATCACGTGAACCTTGAGGATTGTCAAATACTATTTGCAGTTATGACTATCGGGATGATTAAATGCTACAAATGTAGCACATTTGAAAAGAAGTCAGATTTGAACCATTTGCACTATGCAATAGACACATGATGTTCAAATAAAGAGGAATGTTTTACAGATACCTTTGCCTGGCTCAGCAATAATTTAGTGGTCTTTACCAGTCTAGCAAGTATGGTGTACGCGACTCGAATTCAATAAACTGCGCTTCCAATTCAGCGCTTTAACTTTTCACAACCAAAGACTGACTGCCGAGGTAGCAGGCAAGCAATTTAGAGCAATGCTATGCAACTTTAGCCTGAATTTGACTTTGGTTCACAATTAATAGGTAGAGAATGGTTCCCAAAATTGATGACTATGACGGTGACAATGAAGGTGCTTTGAACATTACGTGCTCCAAAGAGGGAATGTTGGACCTATATCGAAAATCTGAGCTGATCAAAGAAGTTGAAGCCACGCCTTCAGAGGTCCATGAAATTATAATGAATAAATTTCAAAAGTATTTCCTTCTGTAGGTGCCTACTGTATGCTTCTGGACAGGCCCACTGAGATGGAGTGCCCCGGGCTCCGTACCTGAAATAGCCCCCTAAAATCTATAAAATGATTCTTAGGTGACCTTTAGATTTCATAGTGACATCATCAGAAGTTCTGTTTTTTCTTTTTGCCCGGGCACTATACAAGCTCTGGGTGGGTCTGCTGCTGGAACATCCTTTAAATACTCTCTTTCTTTAAAGTTATATCATAATACCTGAACAGAGATAATATTTCCATGGGCTTTTTATTCTATCTTTATGAAGCATACTTCCAAGAATCTTGTTGCCGTTTTGTATTCTTGTTCATAACTGCAAATCAATGTTACCGTTTTGTCGTTGCCGGTAAACTGTGCAAAGGAACTTTTGTTTGCTTTTATTGACTTGTGTGCTTTTCCTCAAATCTTTATGCTATGTTTATAATTATCAAAGATTTCGGCGCATTAGTTTGGTAGTGGTCTCCGTGACCATTGGTAATATATTTTTTCGTATTTTTCTCATAACAGAATCGCAATTCTGAGCTGGAATCTCTCCTGGAAGAAGAAAGAAGAGCAAGGCAGAAGGTGTGCCATTGCCTACTCGTTAGCGAGTTATTCTTTCCATATGAACCTAATCATTTGCTCCTTTCGGAATTTTCACCGCATTCGCATACTTCATTGTTAAAGTCAAGTATGCAATGTTTTGTCCTCGATTTAAAAAGGATTCGCTAGTAATCCTTGTCTAGCATCAATTATTTTCAATTCACTTTAAATTTGTTTCCTCACTTAGCATTGCAACTTAGAGATGCCGTTATTCAATTGAAAAGTTGACAGTTAGCAATACTAAAAATAAGGGAAACACGACTTACCGTAATTACAGCTCCAGATGCAGCGAGTTAATTTGAATTTTGATCGAATCAGTGTATTGCAAAAGAGCATGATATATTCCTTTAATTTTTGAGAAATTTTTACTTATTTACTATACAATAGCTGTGGACCGATTTCATGATATTTCCAGCATCTCCTAAGTGCTTTCCCTGTGTATCAGTTATCTTTATTTGTTCCCAAGCATATTTTGTAGGAACTTTTTAACTATTTCAATGCTGCTGTGTATATGTAAATGGCACAGCATCAAAAGATAAACTTCTTAATGCCACAATTCGTAATACTTGCAAGTTTCTAGTTTTCAAGATCTGAAAACTACCTTTGCTTTATGCTACCTTCCTATTTGGCGTTCTAGCCTCTGTCTTCATAAATCCTGGCCTTGTGACTGAATGTCTCCTTGCCGTGGCACTATATAGCATACGCTCAGAGCATACTAAGTGAAATAGGCTGGCCAATACTTGTTATCTAAAAATACGGGTTTCGATACTTCTTCACTATTAAGTTTATCTGTTATTCGAGAATGCGATGAACGAAAGAGATCACGAAGGGCGCTGTACTTTACAAATACCAATGAATTGAAATAAGTATTTAGCAGCATGTCATTGCATCTGCTTCTACTGTTATTTAGACCTGTCTGAACTCTAGTTGAGCAGACCATTTGAACTAAATTTGCCCTGACTTCAGCTTGTATTGCGCTTTGAATGTTTGCATCTTTTAGCTTTTCTAGATGTGGCAATATGCTCACTTCATTCTCATCATGTGGTCTCTCTTACTGTTGCAACTATTGTAGCAGCTAGTATTTGGTGTGGCATAATTATAATAATAATAATAATTTTTGTATGGAATATTCATTTGAAGAAGTAGGAAAGTGTCATTCCGCAATACGTTTATGTCAAAAGATACTATTTTGCTTGCAACAAATCGACTGAAGACAACGAAGTCATAACTATTTTATGAAAAGATGCTTTCTGTAGTTGCCATGGTGAGCAGTATGAATAGATGATTGGAGGAGAGCAATTAGGGGTATCCTTTGGTCAATGGTTACGACGCTGTCACATTGCACCAACTTAGTTCTTAGAACGAAAGGGATGGTGTTTATCTTTGTGCTTTATTATAGGGTAGGATACTCTCCTTCACTAGCTCTATGGCATTTAACCACTTTTCGAAACGTTGATATTTGTGCCTCACGATTTTTTGTCCTAAAAGCGGCCTATAGTCAAGTTTTAATATTGGCTTTGCTTATGGTGGTATCAAAGATCCTGCCAATCTCACGCTGTAAATTGTAAGTTGAGAATTTATGTTTTCTACTTTTCCTAAATGAGAAAATAAGAAAAGGATTGGACAACGTGCTTCTATATATTGTCAGAAGGACAGAAAACTATCCTATTTTCGTTCAACTCAGCCGACATCTAGTGATTTTTCAAAGACTTTTCAGGGCACGTCGAGGATTAGTGTCATAATGAGAGCATTTCTACGGATTACACGCGCCCATTTTTGTCCTAATTTTCAAACAAATAACTATGTCTATGCATCCTTTTGTTCTCTTTAGTTGATCTTATAGAGGATTACTGACTTATGCGTTCTGCTTTGATTCTCTTCTCAACAAAAACTAACTGAACATGAATGATATGCCATCAGCTGTTTGTTATTGCTCGCGAATTAAGGTAGATTCTTGCCCGGCAATTACTCACGGCGATTCTTCACATTAGATTGCTAAACCTTGCTAAGTAATTTATTGGCCTGTTGAAAAATTCTCTCTCATTTCGAAAACAAGTGCCATGCACAAGCTACACGCTTGACAGGCTCTGGGCGTTGCCGTAACTGATAGGCCCGAAAGAATTATGTATCAAAGAAAACCACAGACACTAAGTGCGGATTGCACTAATCAGTTGATCCTAAATTCTGGACAGTGGATAATTTATTTATGGAAATCTGACATTTAAACTACCTTACTAAGGTCATTAAAAATAGGGCCCGGTAAATTCCCCATGTGACGTTTGGTTTATTGCCTGTTCTTTACGCAACGTATTTCTAATGTCAAACAGCGAATTCGGTGAGGAGGCGCTAATTGGTTTATCGAGGTACTGCTGTACAGCCTGTGCGATGAAGATTGACTTTTACACGAAAAATGAGATTTTATGCTACCAGGAGGTTGAGTTTTAGGACCTAGGTTAGGAAAATATTTTCTGAATACTTCTAAACAGAATATATCTATATATATACTTTAAACCAGTTCTAATTCCACTCTTGCATTCCTTTCAAACTTCTGTCATGTCAAATCATACGCTCCAAGTTTGTGTCTGATGGAATATTGTTGGCCGCTAGCTTTGTCCCAGTCCACTAGCGTTAGTTTTGGGGTTTCAGACGGTGATCTTGGAAAGTATGGTTAGTTGTGGAATATCGTATAATTTCGAAAATTTCTGCAAATTAGGCCTTCAGCAGGGGGTCATTCAATTAGTACGTACGCTCTAAATTGGCTAAAATTTGACCCCCCCTCCCCCCTCGTACGCACACGTACGCTTGATACTCACCCCCCCTTTTTGCGTACGTACTCGTGGTTGTTTGGCCCCCCCTCCCATCTCTAACAGAATGTTTCTAGGCATCTAAAACCACGGAGAAAGACTTTTTAAGCTTTCACGAGACATTAAAATGATCACTTCAAATGTATTTCATGAAAAATCTGTAGTGCTATTCAAACAAATGGCCACATAGGGTATAATATGGCGCCATAATGGCCTGGTAGTTTGACGGAACCCGAGAGGGCTAGGTAATATGGGGCTTTCAAATATACATATCTCATCGCATGTTTCCTATCTGGCACGCTAGAAAACGGCGAAAAACTGGGTGTTCAGCCTTGTAAATGCCACTAGTAAATGCCGCTATTACAATGGGAAAAATATCGCTAGGTTTCAGTTTATTCAAAATTCCTAGGGGCCACATTGTCGGATTCGGCCTGAGGGCCGTAAACTTGACACCCCTGTACTAGAAGTAATTTCACCTGAATACGTACTTCATTAATTAATTGTTGCAGGATGTATGCAAAAAGCTAATAATTTTTTGCTTTGCGTACGTACTTCATTTGTCAATCCCCCCTCCCCCCTTGTACGCATTCGTACGCATTTGCTTGACCCTCCCTCCCCCCCTTCGTGCGTACGTACTAAATGAATGACCCCCAGTTGCGTAAGAGAATTGCCTGGGGCTCTTCGAAATATTTTTCAAGCTTCAACTCGTTTCCCGAGGGGTACGGGCCATCGCATGTCTTTTACATCAATGAATGCAAAAGCCTCCCCCTTGAAAATATCTGAAGGGTCCCTTTTGGGGCCTCAGAAGCGTAGGGGCCCTTAGGAGTTGCGCTTAATTCAACCTATGTCATTGACGCCTCTGCTCACAAGCAACTTAAATATTGCTAGTTGACAAACTCCTCAACTTATGCATTACTCCGAAGCAAAATGCTATTTGGTTTATTTAGGGATAGTTAAGGTGCTATGTATTTTAGTAGCATTCATGCACATTGATTTTTTCCATTCAGATTGCACATTCGCCTACAACTGCCAACTGATACTGCATTTGTCAAAACTTCATTTCTTGTCGGTTGTTTTTGTATCTTCACATCTATTTTAACGATGCTCCTACATCTTCACTTGTTCAAATGTCAGCTCGCTTCAGTTTCAATGCCACCTTTTATTTATGATCACCCTCTGCACTTCACCTAGCTTAATGTCTCCTTTTCAGATGCTTGGCAATTACATACTGTCACTATAGCTCAAAAAAGTGGGAATATTCTTTAAAGAACATTCTGTAAAGAATGTTCACCCTTTTTCGAGTTATAATGAAGTTCTGTAGTATCAACATACTATTCATTTACCTAATGGAAACACAAATCATGCCAAGAACTTTATCAGTACAATATAGTATATCGAGGCGATGACTTCTTTCCTTCCGCTATGGGGAACTCGACTTTTGCATTGTTTCTAATGACATTGATATACCAAGCAATCTTTTTACGAGTTTACTTCTTTGCAATTTGCAAAAGCTTACAAATCCTGTGCAAAATTTATCTCTCACTAGAGTTCTACTCCCTAAAGCGTTATATTGTGCTAAGAACTTTGAATTAATTACGATGTTAGAGAGTATAAGTTTGATTAATGATTGTTCTTATTCCTTTTAAAAAGGAAATGCGATTGCGACCTAGAATTAATCAGCTGAGATTTTGAATGTTGTTTTACCCTCAGCTTTGTTTCGCCTAAGCCTTGGGATATGCCAATCAGGGGGAATCCTCATTCATAGATTCCAGACGGATCCTTTCGGGATTATTCTAGTTCTTTGCAAAATTTATAATGCCTTTAACCTCTTAGGAAAGTGGTAACTGATCTTGGTATGCTATCAAAGATCTACCTTGCCGTGTTTTTCAAATCGATTTTCTCATTTCCTGCTGATCATTTGAATCAACATTAAGCATGGAGAATGATCGGTACACTGGTACACTGGATTACTATTTGTTGGATAAAACCGCTTAATAGCTTGGTATTACAATAGAATGTCCAAGAGAGAAAGGGGCGTGTAATTTTCGCATACGATTTCCTGCTCTGAGCGTTTTAGCCATCGTAGTTAATGATGTGCATGGTCTATGTGGATGTGTTTGATTGATTTAGCTGGTTTTTCAAAGTAAGTTGCAAATCTTCAATTGAAATACATCAGTTAAGTATGAAGTTCTACTATGTTTATAGGATCATAAACTTGAGAAGTTGTTTTCTGAGAGCTTTCTGGGTCTCTATTCGTCGTGCACCTTTCTTAGCATGTTCCATTTGGTAGATATGCACTGTGCCGTTTTCCTATTCTGCTGCTTGTCTATCTTTTGTGCCTATGCGAGTGCCCCTTGTATTTCCTTAGTGCTTCAAATGGAATTGTGAAATCTTGCCTGTAGTACGACTGTATATATACCTTAATCTTAGTTTGAAATCCGTTCTGATATCTTTCAGTTTTCGTCGTAGGCTGAGAGAGATAGTAGCGAACTTGAGCAAGAATTAAGCATGCTGCAAGATGAAATGGATGATGGAGGCCCTAGTGGCATGATGGTAAGTTATGTCATAGCAGTTACTACAGCTCTTAAGACTATAAGAAACTTTAGAAAACTCTTTTATTCTCTTTGTATCAACTTTACATTCGATTCCCCTTAGTAGATGCGGCCATCTTCTTTAACCTGTTCCCGTTATGCCTTAAAGTTGTAACTTGTTATTCACTGCTTCTCTTGCGTTTATTTCTTAATTATGTTTAATAGGAATCCTTCACAAAGAGTTTGAATTTAATTGCTATTGTTCACAAGTGTTTCCAGATCGTTATGTTTACTTTTTCTTTTCTTTGCTCTTCTAACTACTGCAGAATACTCTACCATTTTCGCCCTGCTCTAAACAGGAATAAACATGGATATTGAAGTTGTCGTAAGGCAGACGTGACTCATGGCATACCTTTACTTTGGAATGTTTTTTCAGTTTTCTTCTTTCAGTGCTATGTGTGTAGAACTTCCTTTCCTTCATCACTTTATCGTTGTTATAATAAGTAATTGATGTGCTTTTGATATAGTTTTCTTTAATTTTTGTTTTTTGTAAGTATACGCTTTCTCGTACTTTTGCTATTTAACAAGCAACTAATTTTGGCTCTAAGCTCTAGAATTTCTTTGTAAAACGTCTTCATCTATACCAATTCAGGGTCTTTTTGTGTTGCAAAACAAATACTTAATAAGATTTTTAATTTTTACTTTGCAGAAATAAAACCTAAACAAAGAGAGCTCAAATTTAACTGAAAATGTGAATTGAACAAGAACTAATTCACGCCGTGAACAACCTTCAAAATATCGATAAAACTTTTTCTTGTATCATATACATTATGGTCAGCTGGAAGCCTTTGTTCTTATCATGAGTTGCATTAGAAACCACCTAGGTAGGGGTGCAGTTATACACACAGGTATTCCCCAATCCCATTATAATAGTGATCTTTTGGCTTCATGTATCAAGGTCTTCAAAGTGAATGGGGATATGCTTTATATCTTTTTGGATATAGGACGAAAGCAACATTATTTCTTTTCCATAGATACTATTTGCAAACTAGTTGCAACCCGTTGGTCATGCTTATTTATGCACTACACTGTACGATATGTTGAATTATCTAGGCCTTCGAGCCTTATCACCAATGCTATCTAGTTACAATGGACGCAGCTGCCTCGACTCGAAGTTTCATCAGAACTCCATTCCCTTTATTATAGATATCTCGAAAGAAGGACCAAGAGATTGCTAAGTTAAGGAGTCATCTTGAAGCACTAAGTAACGAAAATGAAGAGACGGTAATGAACGTGTCGAAGAAATTTAACACACAGCTTCTACAGGTTCAGGAAGAAATAGAGACACTCAGAAAGGTTAAAGCAAGGTCAGTGTCCTTCTCTCCACACATCAGTAATTTCTTTATTACAATGCAAGGCCTGTATGCAACCCCCTCAATATTTTCAGATATTAATTAGAAGCGTGAACAAATTATGAATCTCAGCCCGCGTATGTCATTATCATTTTTCAGGCCTTTTCTAAAAGGTGAGAAAATTTCAAACTCGCTGCTAATTTTTGAGGAGGAGAATACTTAAAAATATGTATATTAATAAATGCCTTTTTTCTGATCATGGAATGCATTTTTCTCGCTGTTTTTTTCAACCCCTCTGACTTAAATATCACCCTTAGAGGATGAGAAGTTGCCTCTGCTTTATTGCTTCACTCATTTCGCCTGAGTCGCAATTTATTTCCCCCGAAATGAAAACGAAAGTTCATGTTATCTGCGATGAAGGCGCGATTGAACAATAGAAAACAATATATTTTGTTTCGTTTTCCATTGCAATGAAGTTTCATGCCGGTTTGGAAAGCTAAAGTGAATTCATTTCATCATGAGTTTCTTTTTTCTCAGTTCAGGTATACACAATAGTAATTTTCATCACTAACCAAATAAGACTCCTGGCTGCAAGAAGCATGTGCTATATGAAACATAGAGGCTTTTTCGAAAGAATGCTATTTCATAGCTCCTTCAATTCTTTTCACACCAGCATCAATGTCTTCTTACATCACGACTCTTATTCAACCTCTAATTGCTCTGACATAGATTTTAGCCTTTTTTCTAAGGCATTAGTTCTTTGCAATATTACAGTAGATCACCCGGATAGGAACGAACTAAACTTTGACATGGCATTCCTTTCAATATCAATACATCTTTATTTGCCATCGATTTCTCTTCGTAATCTCAAACAGCATCTTTGCAAGTGTACTGTTTTCCAGCACAATTTTCTTGAGATCTCACACAAGCAATACAACCATTCAATTTCTCAATGTTTTAGCCAGGAAAAATATGTGAATAGAAATTGAATATAGATAGTTTTTTAATGGTTTTCAATTTGTTACAACTCAATCATTGTTTAATTTACAAAAGATATTGAATTTTTTATTTTCAATTGGTAGAGTCGAGAAGGAAAAGACTCAACTAGCATGTGAATGCGATGAGCTTGCAACGAGAGTTGAAGATGCAAATAGAGGAAAGGTATCTCCTCGCATTAGACTGGACAATTCTTTTTATCTAGATTCGACGTATTAGATGCATGCTTGGAGTTTTTCCACTGCAAATTTATGAACAGAAGAGAAGCCATCGATATTGTAAAGAAATGTCTTGTTTTACAAACTATTTTCACCCCACACTGTTCACTATCTGTTGTCGCGGTCATTTTCTACTCTTCTTTTGTAAACATATGTCCTATTATCAATTTAAGAAATTTCAATTATAATTTGATCCCTGAATGAGTATATATATTTTCAGTAAAATCACCAACATTTGGTGAGCACCAGTTACTTTGCCATGTATTCATTTTTCTTGCATAACTTCCAAAATGCTCTCATCATATGCCGTCTTAGTTCATTAACAAAATCTGTTGTTAAAATAAATGTATTTAAATTTTTGATTGACAATCATACAATCGTTCATTAATGGCTTCATTTATAAATACTATCTTATAATTCTGCAGTTCGTTCATCATTGATTTAATTATTGATGCATTCAATAGCAAAATCTGCCATTCCCTTAATCTTGCCACTCCCTCTAGCAATCTGCAGAAAAGGCTGTCTCCAATCTAGAAGATCAGTGCTCCGATCTCAGAATGCAGGTATGCTATCTGATATGACATTGGAGAAAGTGTGTTGCCATGTTTAACCTCATCACAATCTTCAATCAAGGCAGCTACTCTTGAGTCCTGATTAAAGTTACCCTCCCCCCTCTTATTACTTTTTGAAAAAGTCCACTCTCGATATCTTTATTCCAGGTCCAACCCTCTCCTCCGTTTATTAGGCTTTTAGGAAATTTCCAACAACTCCTACTGTTTTAACCCTCCTTTCTAGGGACTTAAGTGTGTTGTATTGAAGGAATCAGCAACCCATATTTTCTCCTTTACATATTTAATTAAAACTGTTATGTCTGAAGTGATTGCACTTGGGTTTGGAATGCGTAATATCTTTATGTCTTTGTTCATTTTATTCTCGTGCTAGAATGTACAGTGGAAAATGAGATTATGATTTTGCCAGTAGCCAGTTTGCTTAATTGACTGTTTAATTTGATTATTCCTTCTAGTTGTCCACAATGGAGGAGCGATTGAGGGAGGCTGAAAGTGCAAAATCAAAGCTTTCGCAAGAGAAAGGAAACCTTAAAAGAGACATTGAAACTCTTGAGCAGAATGTTGCTTCTGCTAGCACTATGTTGAAGACGATGGAAGAAAAGTTCCACGATGCCCACTCTCAATATGAAAGTGAATTAAAAGTATGAACATTTGCAATGAACCCATCTGTATCTCATTATCCATTCTATACTCTTCGATTTGACGACTTGTATGTTATGTCAAATTATGACGACATATATGACTGGTCATTTGTGTGAAAATCAATTCCCCTATATCACCACAATTCTGCTTCCCTATTAGTTTTTTGTACTTTGAAGTAACGGAGTCACTTGGGACCTTTCGGGATATTGTGAGCTGGGGCCCTCGTGTAGGTACCCCAAAGTGAAATGAGATCTTTGGTCCTTGGCAATTTCATTCGGTCATTAATTATAGCAAATCGCAAGGATGGAATGGATGAGTCCAGTGTCTTAAGAGAACTGATCAATAAGGGCCTTTTTGGATGACCCTATGAAACCTATCCTGCGTTACGCCACTGCATGTATGGGTGAAAATTTGATACTCAAATGTGATCTATCGTTTGTAGATTAGGCAGGTCTTTTTTGGTAGGTAGCATGTATTGGAAAAATCTTCCTTTTCATTCATTATCTATGTCTTAAATATCATAGCTTATACATATCAGTTATTCTTCTACTGAATACACTTTCAGGCCAAACAAGAAGTTCAGAGTAAAGTTAGTGGTTTGATATCAGAAAATGACTCTTTGCAAGATATGCTTGACCAAGAGCAAGGAGAGAGGGCTACTCTTCAAGAAAAGTTCCTTAAGTCAAACGCAGAGCTCGGACAGTGGAAAAGTAAATACGAAAGGGAGGCACTTCCACAAATTGAGGAGCTAGAAGAAGCAAAGTAAATGTCATTATAGTTATTTGGAGTATCCTTGCAATAGCAAAATCAAATAGTTGCGTAACTTCAAGCAACTATTCATTACAGAAACATATCACATTTTCTGTCATTTATAGGCCAAAACCCTTAGGTTTATTCGCTGATCATGACTCTAGCCAGAGTCGAAATGTTCTTGTGTCACTGTTTTAAGTTTTTATTTGTCTATGCCACAGTTTATAAGCACTTTTACCTTACAAGTCATCACTGACATGTAAGCTTGAAGTAAGATGTCTGTTATTTGTCATCTTCCTCATTATAGATGATAGCATAACATCCCCGTACTTCGAACAGTGTTTTTGTGTTTACATCACTTACTAATGAATAGTCTATTGACTATTCATCAAAGGAACTGGCAGTTGTTTTCGGTTGCTTGAAATATACTTATTATGATCTATACGATAACCTTGAAGCGGTTATGGAGAGTGATAACTGTAACCAGCTATTGCAAAAGTCGTTTGCCTTAAACTCAATTCGGTAAGAATCACATAGATAATGGTATTAGAAGCTTTGCATGTAGAGTTGATAAAGTCATAAATTGGAATTTGAAATAAGTTATCCCAGTTTATAGATTTCGTGCTCTGAGTCGTAAACCCTACAGCCGATTTATCTGTGTTCGCCTTTTTGCCATGAACTGTGATTTTTCTGTCTTCGCTGTCTTATATGGTGCTTGTTTCAAAAGCAGTCAGTCCCCAGTTTTTTGATGTAGCTACAGGTTCTTGGCTACCTTTAGATGGATATCACAGTATTTTGCAATCTTGGTAAATGTCGATTATAAATCGGATAATATACCCGAAAACTTCGTACATGCAGTGTTGTCCAATTCTTTGCTTTGTAGAAAAAAGAGTAATGCAAAGGCTCAGCAACTGGAAGAATCCCTTCAAGCTGCACAATCGAAAGCAAGCAATCTTGAGAAATTGAAAAACCGGTTAAATGGAGAAGTTGAGGATCTGCATGCTAATTTGGAAGATGTGAGTTATTAAACTGATGAAGATTACTTTTTGCCAGAAGTCTAAATTCAATATCTTTGAATAGTAATAGCAATTCCTTATTATGTATGTTCAGATTATCGATCTATCAGGGATTGATGGTTAAGAATATCTTCCAAACATTTTCTGCAATTCACTCATTAGCTTTGGCTCGGTCTTCCACAGCCAAAATTCTGGTACATAAGTCAATCGTGAAATCTTACTAGATCTTAAATTTTAAGAGTAATCCTCTTTAGCATGCTTAACTCTTGTTCTGTCAGTTACTGGTTTTTTACTTTTTTTACATCATTCGAAGATCTACAATAACAACATATTATTACAAGACAATACCTCAAGGAGAATGAGAATTCATTGCAACCTCGAAGCTTAGCAGAAAACGTGTACATAAATAAACTACAAGATCTAACATATATGTACCCACTATCACTGCCAAAAGTCATGGAACACTTACATTACCTCCATTTGTATTACTTGATTATGCAGTCACTTGATGAGAAGATTACTGCACATTTCCCGATATTTTAGGCACAAGGTCAGCTTAGCGGTGTTGAAAATAAACTCAGAAAATCAGAAGCAGTCGCATCCGAATGGAAGACAAAATTTGATCATGCTGAGAGTGAAGTTGTGGCTTTGAATGAACAGATGAAAGCATTGAATTCGCAAGTAAGTTCAATGATACTTTTTATATTTCAAGAATATTTCCTTCTTTTTTGAAGTAACTTCATTCAGTTAGCTCATTTTGTCAAAGGAGGCAATATTAATTCTTGAAAATGTTAAACGTTTTCTACATTAGATAGGTCGCATTACAGCGTTTTTATCACTAAGCGCATTTGAATCTGAGCACTTCTTATATCCGCTAGAGTATCATTTCACTGCAGAACGGTTGACCATTTAGGTATTATCGAATAAAATTTACGAATTGTAAATTGGATGCTGCTAAAGTTAACATTGATACATTTTTCACTACTGCTGTTGGAACTTCACGAGGTTTTGACAACAGATTAGTTAGCAATATCTTTCTGTCAATCACATTAGCAACCATAGTCATGTAAGCTTCTACTTTGCTCTTCAAGGTTCAGAAATGGAAGAAGCAAAACGAAGAATTAACTGATCGTCTGGCAATCTCTGAGAGAGCGAGCAAGGCATATCAAGGTATACAGGGAGATAGAACAAAGCAACTGAAATCACCGATTTATCAAATTGTAGTGATAAGAAATAGAAGATATCGCTGACATCACAAAAGTTGCTCATTTTAATAAGTTACTGATTCAATTACTATCTTTTATTCTCGAGGATATCAGAGTTTTGTTTAGATTTGACATTTCATCTTATTGTCGAGGATGTCAAATTTTTGCTTAGGATTGAATTGTCAATTGGTCTTTGATCAGTTTTGTCGTGTGTTTCAATTAGTGAGCATATATCAGACTCAGAACTTCACTATATTTCCCCTTTTTATTGGCAGAAGATACCTGCTTAAATTACTACCTAAATTTATGACTCTTGTACGCAAATTTTCTTTTATTTGGAGAGAAATAATACTTATAGAGCTCTGCTAGTTCTATTTCTTTTACTAGGGCTTGTTGCTTTGTATTGTTTCGTGAGAGTTAACATCGTGAATTGGTAGTTGCAAGATCTCTTTTTCCATTCTAGAGGAAGTGAGAGCTACTGGACAACTACTATCTGATGCACAAAAATCTGCAAATGATATGGAAAAAGCGAAAAGGAAAGTAGAGACAGAGAGGGAAGAGGCATACAATGCTTTAGAGGTCAGTTTAATTGATTTGCCTTTTGAATATCTAAGCAAGTATCTAATGAATTGTGCATGGAACTATAGCCCTCTGTAAACTACTATAACTCACTATTTGTCTCCTCTCTATTGCAATTAACTGTGGTACATTTCAATGGGGTCTCTTGTAATGAATCACTCAAAGTTAAGGTGCGATGATCCATTCTCGTGGCACTTGTTGTGCCTTCATATAGTCAGTTGTCTATAGAAATGTGGACCTGTCCTGTCACCGAAAAGTTGTGTGTGGATACTTTAAAAACTTTGTCTTTGCTGGCCTAGACGGAAGTATTGTTGAAAGTACCACGTAGAATATTATTGCTGATATTGTCATAACGTATTTGGCACTACTATTTAGGATGCTGAGATGTCTGTTGAATCAGAAAAACAGCGAACTGCTGCTGCCTTGGGAGAGCTTAATATCACAAAGCAACAAATTGATAAGCGCTTGGCAGAAAAAGATGAAGAGCTGGAAGGAGTAAAGTATGATTGACATCTTCTGTTATTCATCGTATAACGAATTGAACTGTACTACATTACTGTGGCTGTTACATGCAGCATACTCTTTAAGCATCTATGAATCAGATGGTATACTATTATTTGGTTAATATCCATTTTTCATGGCGAATACTCAACACTTCTTTCCATATAGCTTTCTTATAAGTGCATTTTATGGAGTCCTTTTTCGTCTCAGTATCAATAGCCTCTTTCATCTATCAAGTTTATACTATCATATAGACCATTCTTCATAAGTTTATATCGAAGCTAATGAAAGCCCATATAAGACTGTATTACTTAGAAAGCCACAGAAATTTTATAGGGGTATTAATTGTTTTGCCGAATGGCACTCTAGTATTTTTCACATATGTTCCTATCAGACTGACTGAATTGTGTCTAATTGTTTTTCAAGGAAGACTTTACAAAGGCAACTAGATACAGTGCAACAGTCGCTGGAAGCTGAAACGAAGAACAAAAATGAACAAATTCGATTGAAAAGGAAATTGGAGAAAGAAGTATCAGAAATTGAAGGCCAGCTTGAAAATGCAGATAGAGTATGTACAACTGTCATTCATTTTATTGTTAAATATTTACTTATCTCACAACTACATAGATATAATTGCATCCTATCGTGTATTTTTATGGAAAGAGTTCTTGATACAGCTCTTCTCCGTATATGAAGTGATATCCCACGTTGGAGTATTGGTGCTTTGAGAGGCAAGGCTTCAAATAAATTAAGGTGGCACGGAAAATATACATTAATAGTATATGACTATAACTGGTAGTTATGATCGAATCTCTATTTTGTGTTTCCTACTGTCGCAAGCTATTATGTAGTCGTTAACTGTGCTTTGGTGGCATATCATCATTTAGAGCAATCTGATACTCGACATTAAAGTTCTTTTCGACCCTGTTGTCTTTTTTTATCAATATGTATTTATCAATTCTGCACTGTTTTGTTGACAGCTAAATCAAGAACTTGCAAAAACCAACAAGAGATTGGACCAACAAGCAAAGGTGTGAATGTACTCCTGATAGCTATTTATGTTGTGCTTGAAGTTCTATTCTGCTGTTCCATGGCAGTAACTCCAGTTGCCTGAGCATTGCAGCACAAATGCATATATCAACCATTATTGACGAGCGAAGCCCTTCCCTCTGTGCTGTCTTGCTTTACAAACTATTTGTTGGTGAAAATTGTCACTTGGTGGCATCTATCACATTCATTTGCGTTCACTTTCTAGTTGCAAACTGTATATTTAATTTTCTGTCATATTTACATTCTCACCATAACAGCCATCTTCATTTGAAGCCGATCCTCTCACATATTAAAGCTTTGCTTGGGAAAAGTCGTGCTATTTCAAAATTTGAAGCAATTCATCCTCTATAGATCATCTGAAGGATTCCAGTCTCATTCCCCTCTAAGGTCATAGCGTAACATGATGTGATATAAAGCTTGCAGTCTACTTTTGCAATGTTTTCTATGAATTCTCTTAAATGGCTTGCAGGATCTTCAAGCTGCTGTTGATGAGGCAACAAATTCCCGTAAGTTGGCAGAACAGGCGGTAGAGCGTGCTAATCGTAGAATCAAAGACCTTAGCTCAGAATTAGAAGAATCAAAAAGAGCATTCGACATGGTAAGCCTGGCTTACTTCAAACTTGTAAATTCTAATTTAATGTCAAATTTTCTTTGAGGTTATTCTTGGGCCGTGTGGTTGTCGTCAGCTATCTAGCAGAATCAGATATCTTTCATGGACTTGATGATGATTATGAATAAAATGCACCCACGCTCAATATTCCTTCCAAGTTTAATGATGATTGTCAGATAGTGCTGATTTTGCTCTCTGTGTAGTGCGTGCTCGGCATTGAAATATTGGATAAGTTTGCAGATATTTGTTAGTATTGTATTGTAAAAAAGTAACTTTGTACCATCTCAGGACAGTATCGTTATTTTAATGGGTGAGTAGCTGAACAGTTTGAGTGCTTGTGTTTCATGCAGAGAGTCGATGGGTTAGGTAAAGATATTGAATCGTTAGTTGGGTACTCACACAATGCCTGCACGACAAAGAATTGGTTCCAGTTATGATGTGCAGACCTGCTTTGTAATTGAGGATATTCTTTGCCTTTTTGATCTTCACTGCATCTGATTAAATATCGGCAAAATTGAGGTATTGCAACACTAGAAAATTGCATACTTGTAATATTGCAGAGATAAGATAATGCAAAACTAAGTTTGTGCAATGCTATGATAGTACAACACCATGATTTTGCCGAACTTAGACATTGCAAAGGTACGTTAAGTATTGTAGCCCCTCCCCCCGCCGAAGGCCTGGGCCTTGGATAATTTCAAATCCTTTGTGATCTTTTCTAAACATCAAATAAGAGAGCACTTTATGTGACAACTAACTATATATCAGCTGTTTTAAGTTCTTAGAGCTTTGTTAGATTTTGCTTTTATTTCAATTTCATTAATTTAGGCTGACAAAGCAAGGAAGGACGCTCAAAGTGAGAGCCAAGAGAATGCTGATAGGTTGAAAGACCTTCAAGATCACTTCAATTCCCTTAATATCGAGAAGAGAAGAATAGAGGGGGATTTGATGTCTTTACAATCTGAATTGAAAGACCTTGAAGATGAAGTAAGATCTGCAGAGGAAAGAGCTGGCAAAGCTGAATCTGAGGTAAAATTAGTGCACTCCAATCACATTTCTTGCTACCGAAAGCGAAAGTCCATCCTTCCATTCATGTATGGAAGAATTGTTTAAAACTTTGGTTTTCTATGAAATAATGCTTGAATTCATTTCATTTTTCTCATTTTAATTTACTATGCTATGATAAGGGCTGATTGGCCGAGTAGTTAGATCGCTCCTCCGTACGATCGATGTTTCAAAGCTCGCCTCTGTTCATGGTTTGGATGCTTGCTCGCTGTTCACCTAGCAACAAACGAGCCTGGTGGCTATGTTGGTGAGGCAAAAAGGGGGAGAAATGGAACTGGCTTCCCTGTCTCACTCTACCACCGGCACCGCATTATTACTCTCTCTCTAGCAGTTGCTCCGCAATGTGCGGAATCGTATATGGGACTAGCCTTTACAAATTTATTATGATCTTTATCTTGTTGTTATTATAATTCAGAAATCTATCTGCTAGTATTTGACAGCAAGCTCTAATTTTTTAATATATCATTTACCAACATCCACTCAAAATCTTAAATAGTTTTTATCCTTTTTCTACGCTTTCTGTGCCTTGTGACTGCATTTTGTGAGATTTCACTTACTTTTATGTGATCTCTAGTTTACTTTGTCTTTATTATAGAATGTACGAATTTCAAGTGAACTTTCTAGTACTGAAAAGGCACTGTCATCTGCTGAAAAGGGAAAGGCCGAGGCAGAGAGGACTATCACAGACCTCCAAGCTCAGTTAGAAGAATTAGAAGCAATGGGCGCAAGATATTTGAAAAACCAAGTCAGAAAGCTTGAAGCAAAGGTTTGTCTAAATGCTTCATTCTGTTGTTATACGCCTTTGTTCAAGATCCAAATCATTTTACAGTAAAGAGATATGATGTTAGCATTGTACATCCTATAGCCTGCAATCACAACTAACCTTGGGTAGTTCATAGGTGGTAATGCATGATGCAATATAGTGCATAATTTTGTTCTCGTGAACTTGCCAGTTTACTATGCTTCAACTTCACAATAATTTCTTTTAGAATATTCTTATTTTGTCAAAACTTTATGAATTCTAATCCAAAAAGCTTTCATTTTCACTGAGTAGCAAGCAGTTTTGCCATGGTTTTTGCAAGAAATCAAGAAAAATGATCGACTCAACAATTTATGAACAATAATTTATTCATACTCGAAATCAAATCAAATTTTGTTGGCTTCTAAGGGTTTTAAATATCCCTTCTCCCTCTTCTCTTTACTGAAGATGACTCAAGGCTGAGTCGAAAGGTAGGATTTGTCATACTGGATTAGTCATACTGAAAATGTAACCACTGGAATAGTCATGATTTGTCTAAAATTAAAATGATTTCTCTTTTTGTCGTCGTCCTGATTGTCAAGTTTATATCAAAGCTGCGATTTCCAGCTTCTAAGGGTACTGCACACAGGTTAATAATGATGTTTGTTATTCCAGAAGTTTTATTCAATTAAAACACTGATTCCATACAATTCTTAATCACATTATGAGCATAATATAGTTCATAGCTGGTGATACATGGTGCTATGAAATGTAAAGCAATTTGTAGAAAGATAGACTTTCGAATATAGGTTCTGAGCAGAATACAATTCGATGCTATATTTGAGTGTTTAAAAAGTTTCAGCGAACACAAATTTTGATATCCGACCACTGTTTTCAATTGATTCTGAAAGGGTAAATGTACAATGCAATTATGCAATAACAAAGCAGCACCCCTTCCCCAACTTTTTATAGTAGTCATTGTATCGAAGGTATAATTTATCTGTCGCCACAGTGCGGGTACGAGAAGTGTCCTGCACTTAATCTCTCCTAAAGTTTAGCAATCCTCACTCACATATATCATTGCCAGACATCAAATGCAACTCATAGATTAAATAGTTTAAATGTAACTGCCTGTTATTTTTTTGGCTTCAATGACCTATCGTATCCATTCCCGTCCTGATAGGCATAGTAGTTGTATTTTCTTATTGTCCTTTGTTTTATTTTATTATATAAACTTTCTGTAAAATTAATTCATTTAAAACCATTGATTAGTGATGGTAATTTGACTTAGGCTACCAACAAATTTAACAAAATGCTCCATATACTTCACAGATCAACCAGGTTGAAGGCGAGCTAAGCAATGAGGTTAAGAAAAATGGAGAACTCTCTACCCGATGTGCCAAGGCTGAGAAGCGTACGAAAGAATTATCCTATCAATTGGAGGAAGAGATGAAAAATGTGCAAGTTTTGCAAGACCAAATAATGTCGCTTAATTCAAAAGTAAAGAAACTAAGAGAGAATCTTGGTGATGCTGTGAGTTGATTTAATGTTGCTTCTCTTATTTAGCAGAATTTAAGCTATTTACAACAAGATTGAAAAGTCAAGATGACGAACTTTGACTGCTCACTTTACAGAGTCAAGCAGGCTACGAATTTATCTAGTATTTATGAGGAAATTGATCCCATTCCTTGATTCAAAAAGCCCATGAAATAGTTTAGATTATGAAATATTCAAGACTGAACTATTTGTTCCATCATATGTTTTTGCAAACGTATGCAAATGCTTACGGGATATTTTCGTAGAAATCTGGATTGACAGATATTTGAGATTGACATATACTTTCTATATTTGACTGATGTTCCATATTTACTAGGTTTCATGTCACTCTTGAAAATGATTAATCTAATTTGCCATCTTGCCAACTTTTCCTTGTGAGCTTATGCCTCTCCAAGAAAGTATTTGCGTACCCTAATTCATAAAATTTTCGCGCATTCAATTTGCATGCACCTGGATTTCGCACACATCTCATTTTCCCGCACACCATAGTGAGGGAAAACAATATAAGACATTTCATATGCAACTCTACATATATTTTTCATATTTGTCATGTTCGTTCATAAGCTAATGATGAAGAATAAAATGTTAAACGGGCAGTGCCCTGAAAAATTGAAACATCGATTTACATGCAAATACGCTTGTTTTTCCATGTTTGCAATTTCGCGCAGTCTAATTTCCGTGCACCTCCTGAAAGGAAATATTTCGCTCACTTTAAATTTTCGCATAGCAAAATGTGCGAAAATAATGTTTTCGCGCAGCTGGGTTGCGCGAACAATAGATGTGCGCGAAAATTTCATGAAATAATCAATCTTGAAATGTGCTTAAGTATTTATTCGTATTAAGTAGTTTTAACGTATATGTAGTATTATCATTTATAGTAGTATATTTTTATTACTAGTTGTAGTTAAGTTTGTTCTCAATCCCAGGAAGTTGTCAGTGTATTTTGCTCTCCTTGGGTTCCGTCCTTGTGGACTAGTTTGGAACTTGGATTGTAGTGTCTGAAAGCTATTTGTTACAAGTTTTTATTGTATTGAGTAAGAAAAATATCCGATCACGTGCTAAATTTTATTACTAATCAGTCCCTGTATATAACATCGTTGTTATTCTACAAAGGATTCTCTTTGCAGGAGGGGCAAGCCGCTGCTGCCCAAGCAAAATATCGCAAAGCTGTAGCTGAAGTAGAAGATGCGGAGGATCGAGCAATGCGGGCTGAGAAAGCACTCATGGGACGTGCTCGTGTCAAAGCAGGCGCAAGATAGGATTAAGTAGTAAGTATTTAGTGCTAAATTAATATGCTTGAGTTTTTTTATCAACGCACTCATAGCAATGTCTTTTTGAATATTTACAGTTAGCCTCATTCTGACACAACAATTATTTGTAGTTTCTAAGGAGAGTACCCCGTATATACGATCTAATAGTGCTTAATTCGACATTGTCTAGCCGATTGTGCCTCAAACTTGTCGAATTTTTGGACTATTATCTTTAAAAGACTCTCAGTCTATTTTGTTTCCGTTAAAGTAAGACGCTTCCTCATGACATTGTTATGCAAGAGACAATCCGTAGCACTCCGCCACGTACCTTTGAATATATTTAGATATTAAATCGACCGAAAAATCTAATTGCTTCGCAAGGGATTGCTACATGTAATGATAGTTATGGTTATATCCATATGGTATAATGTGAGATTTCTGACTTTGCAGGAAAGATGGACAATCAATAGAATGCTTACAATTTTCTTTTGTGGCTTACATTATTCTGTTGGAGTTTCTCAAACTCATAACCATTAATAGTTTTCAATAGTTATACAAAATCATATAGCAAGCGGTATTTGTTTAATATAGCTATTTGAATTCTGTCTATATATTCTCTGTTGCTGCATAAGCAATTAATACACTTGTTGTAGAGAGGTTATTGTCGGTAAGCCATATAGAACTTTATTTTTTGACCGTTTATGTTCATAGTTTGTACAGTAGTTTTTTCATCTCTCTTTTTTCACTGTCTCAGTAGAGAATATCCGTTTACAATGATTGGCGACAGTTTCTGACTTAGATTAATGTTTCACTTTCTTTATCAAAAATCAGGTTAGGCTATAATTTTGATACTAGACAAAATGCTCCCACCCTGTCTTTGGCATAAGCTTTTTTATTAGGTCTTGACCTTTAAATCAAAGAAGTTCTTAGTTGTTCCAAATGACCTTCACGGAATATCTCTTTCTATGTATGCTGTGGAGTGTCCATATCCGACAGGATATGAAAATAGTCTCAAGGTCAAACCTTGGTTGCTACATAGCAAGTACTGAATCTGTTTAGTAGATATATATGCGATATGACAAGAAATTTTTTTGATAATATGTGAAAATCGTTCTTTTCTGTGAATTGGATGTATGTGTATCATCGGATTTTGTGTCTTGATGTAGTGGACTGAATATTTCACTTATCACCACTGAGCGTTTTCTGCTCAATGCTGTATCCTGTTCACTCATGTTGATTATTATGGTCGACAAAGGCACTGAAAAATTCATTGAGCAGTATTGAACTTTGACACTTTGTTTTATTAGTAACGCATGCACTAATTTAGCAACAATTCGGAGACTTGTCAAACGAACTACATTGAAATGAGCACACTTGAAAAAGGACATGTTCTGTCATTTCAAATTTCTTCTGCAAAATGTTTGACCGCGTTCATAGTTCTCTGGATTTCAAAGTTTCAATACTTACTTAATTCACGAACTCTATCCCACAAGTTATCAATAATTCCAAGAACTTGTAAACCGTGGAACTTCTTAGCTTCCTCTTCTTCGTAGAGTCTTACAATTTGTCTTCCTTGAAATCTAAAATAAGCAAACTTGATCTAGCCCCCCCCCCCTAATCTTAGCCTTTTACTTTCTGCCTTTGTCACTGGTCCTGTTATTATCTCTTTATCTCTTGTAGAATTATAAGCTTACTATAGACGTTTTTTGGGGAGTAGTATGATATTATTTTATGATAAATCATTGTATTCTCAATATATCAAACTTAGATGTTTTCTTACTAATGATACAGTTTGAAACTTATTACTTTTATTTTTCTTTATTATCAAACTTAATTGAATTGCAATTGCTGATATTTCCACTATTACAGAATTTCTGTTCTTCATTTAATTATTCGTCCGTCTTTACATGGGGTTGGTCGGGTAAACAATTGGAGCTTACGACCCTATGTATTTTTAACCTTGTATATCAAAACTACCTCTTCCTTCTTCATGCTTTCCCTGTATATTCTGGAATCCTTGAACCACAAGAACAATAACTCCTCAATCTGGTCAATGAGGAATTAGTTTCGCTTCGAACAGATACCTACAACAAAGTGGTTGACTGCAAAGCAGTTTTTTGTAGATAAAATTTGAAGATATTGCCCCAGGTTATCTTTAGCAGAGAGACTAAAATATTGAGGTGCAATTTGCCCATGCTCTGCTCTCCAACACATCATTGTTTCAGTCTTTTCACACGTGTGGGACTTACTGAAATTATGCATCAAGCGAAGTATGCGAAATGAACTAATACAGGTCTGTTTTACGCTGATGGGATAACATAAACCTCGATTGCACTTCAATTCACCTTTCCGATTTTTAAATTCGATAAGATAACTACTTGAAAACTGATCCAAGGGAAACATTCTCTGATCCCTGGACATGTCAAAGTTCCCTTATTCCTTTTCAGTTGTGTCCTTGTTCCCTTGTACCATGGATATATTTTGAATGTTCCCGTGTTTCCTGGAACCCTTAAACGACCCTAAGTAGTAGAAATGGGGAAACTGGCAATCTGAAAGTCATTTACCTCGGTTCTTAGGGCATCCAGCTAGTCACTTAACTCTAATTTTTTTCTAATTTGATGACCGCCCCTATTGCTTTTTCGTGAAAGTATTTTGTATGAATCACTAGCAATGGCTAAAGCGGGACAAACTACGTCCCGAACAAGGCTAGTGCCGGACGCGGGAAAATTCTTCTGAAAGCGTGATGGTTTGACAGTCTGTTGGATCTTTTACGCACATACCTAACATTGCTAGATGCATGCACGCGCTCCGGACTATTTGTTCCTGCCAGTCACTTTTTTATGTTGGCAGACATCAACTAATTATGACACCAAAAGTCAGATAGTGTTGAAACCAAATCAGGGACATCAGGGAAAATCAGGGAATCTTATGTTCGATCAGGGAATATCAGGGGAAAAAGAGAGATTTTTCGAAAAATCAGGAAAGCTGTTCCCATTTTTTAACAAGAAAAACATCCTATTTCCAACAACAACGTAGATGTTTCAGATGATCCTATCCCTTTGGCATATTTTACAACTCCTATTTCCACTAATTATCACTTTACTTGAATTCTAGTGGGCGAAAACACTGTTTTATTTAAAATATTCAAACACTGTATGGATATAGCGTTGACCTACACATTCAAGAAATGTTTGCTTCTTTTGGTTTTCAATACTTTTCGCATACATGTTGTTCAGATTAAACGGGGTAAAAAAATGTCAAGCATTATGGTGTTTGGGTTTTACCAATGATTATTGGCAGTGTGTGGTCTATTTTGTTTTGAGGAAAGTACCGTAAATTCTCTATTAAGCCCTCCGGAGGCTTATTGCTTTCAAGCACATTCAGAGGGGGCTTAATTGAGAGGGGGGTTTAATAAATTTTTGAGATATAAGCTGGTTTTCTATGGTGATATACTATGTATATTTTAGGAATCTTCATCAATAACATTGTCATCTTCATTAGTTATTATTATTTCTGTTTGCAGCACATAGGCGTTTGAGCTTGATTCTGATTTGGTTTGTTGCCGTACTAATGAACGTCATCAATGCCACAAAGTTTATGATCGTTATGAACATAACTTATGTTTGGCAGCATTTACCGTTTTGAGGGGGACTTAATAGAGAGGGGGGTTTGGTAAATTTTCTTTCTGCAAAGGAGGGACTTATTGGAGAAGGAAGCTTAATTAAGAGGGGAGTTAAAAGAGGAACTACAGCAGCTTTGTGGTGGACTTTGGTATAGTCCCAACAGAAAGAGCAATTTTTCATTTCAGCTTTCATGTAAGGGCCAAGGAAGTGTATCTCTACAGCTGAGTGGAAATTAAAGTTTTATAGCTCACAGCTACACAGGCTCATCAGCAGCCTCTTTTCAAAAACCGTTACTCTTAGGTTCCTAATAAACGTCCCGGGACGCTTATTAATTTTTCGATTTTTTCCGACCCCCCGGACCTTATTAGGACCCCCCCGTTCATTAATTTTCAAGTATTTGACAGATGAGGTTGTCCTTTTTTCTTCAACTTTTACAAATTGTTTGTCTTTGTGTGCTCCGATCAGAGATATTTTTGATGCTTACAGTATATATATAGATTTTCATGCTGTATTTGGCTTAGATTTCTTATTCTTGGGTATTTGGAAAGATATCCTCTATGGAATCGTGCTTTTTAGAGATTTTGACATTTTTTCGAAATTCCGACCCCCCGTTTATTAAATTTTTGAAAATTTTCCGACCCCCCCCCCCTACTATTATGACCCCCCCCGTTTATTAGGAACCTAAGAGTACTTTCTTAGAACTAAAATAAAAGAAGATAAGAGTTATTTGTGTTTTATAAAGCCAAGAACTGGAACGGCAAAAACAAGGGTCAAGGCTCTCCCTAACCCCATATCTGTCCACAGAAATAATAAAATCCTATTTGAGGGTTATAAAAATATCAGGGAATATCAGGGGAAAACGAATAGCATTTCACTGAAAATATCAGGGAAGGTCAAGTAGTT
This sequence comes from Mastigias papua, assembly GCA_964019165.1. Taxonomy (NCBI): domain Eukaryota; kingdom Metazoa; phylum Cnidaria; class Scyphozoa; order Rhizostomeae; family Mastigiidae; genus Mastigias; species Mastigias papua. The sequence continues at coordinate 6,649,446 of OZ025275.1, read as the reverse complement.
GTTTACTCAAATTGTAGTGACAACCCAGTCAGATGTATTGTATAAGTATGACTTTTTGTGGTACTTTAGAGATCTCCGCTACATTCTATTATAGTGTTGTGATACGGACGCTCCCCCTTTGTTTCTTGTTTACGTCAATGGTTGTTTTGCTCGAAAACATTACGTAGCACATTGAGAATAGCGAATAAAGGAATCGAACAGTTATTTGGATCGTGGTCAGACTTGTGCCTTATTTGGCGAAAAGTAATGTGTGTGCCCACCTGGACGTTGAACAACGCGAATAACTTTTTATTGTCTTTTACTTGTTTATGCACTTGCATTTTTCTTTGTATGGTAAACAGTTTTGTATAATTGTTCTAGTTGGGTATTTGTAGATTAGATTTGTTAGTTTGAGAGAGTCGAGAATTGAGCCGAACTGTGAAGGACGAACCTGTGATGCCGCGCATCAAGACGATTTAACTGAAGAGACGAACCTGTGATGCCGAGCATCAATACGAGTTAGTAGAAGAGACGAATCAAAGACGAACCTTATCGGAACTAGTTAATTAAGTAATAGTTAGCACCTTATGTTGAAACGCTGATGGAACCTCGCTTATGTTTGTTAACTTGATTTACAGAAAAGATTCAAAGATAGTGTTTTTCAAGATCGTAAGTTACTTTTGTCAGTTCTTTTATTTTTCTGTGCCACGCAACCAACTCACGCAGTTGTTAAGCCACGCCACGCTTAACAATAGGTTCTGTCAACGGATAGGGAGGATGTGAAGCAAATGATAGCACAACATTCAGGAGGGGGGGCTAAAGCAATGATTCCGGTAGAATACATAGTGTGCGGGTGTCTAAAATGACCGAAAAGAAGATGACATAATATGTCAATGGTACATAGTGTATATCTTTTAAAATATGTTATATAATAAGAAAAATAATGATAATGATACATATTTAAAGGATAAGCCTTTTTCAGTGCTTGTAAAGTACTGCTATCAATAAGGGTCCTGCTTAGAGAAACTTATGACAACGTAAAATTTTAAAAACTAAGATATTACACGATTTTCATATAAAACTTAGAGTATCTATCTTCCGTTTACAGTTTACAAAATAAGATTCATTCATAATGTCGGTTGGCAATCCATTAAAAATCATTGCTCCTTGAAAGGCAAATGTTTTTGGCAAATGAAAGGCAAATGATCGAGACTCGTTTTTTCCGGATTTGATTCAATGTGTCCATCTTCAGGAGCGTGGTCTTAGTAGGAGCTATGATCTTATGGGCTCTGTCTTGGATCGACTGCAACTTTTTCTTGGCATTTTCACCTACGTCTAGATAAGCTGGATAGCAATAGAGTAGAACAGGCCTTATCATAGCACTATATATTTTCTCTGCAACAAGTGGACAGATGTTGAGACGAATTGGTTGCAGTAGTAGTACCCGATTTGAGGCCCGCTTGTAGATCTTATCAATTTGCGTACTAATTGTTAGGTCAATGTCAAGGGTGATTTCCAAATATTCGTAGCTCTTAGCTTGGTTTTTCGGAGTGCCATGCAAAGAGACATTGCACAACGGTTGTTTCGCTAGCTTTTGACATGTACCGTAAATAAATAACAAGTTCAGTTTTACCTTTTTTGAGATTCAGTTTTAGATTGTTGTTCGTAAACCATTTACCAACTAAGTTTGCCTCTTGATTGAGGACTTCTTCAACAGCCGCTACTGATCTTTCCGAGAAGAATATCACTGAGTCATCTGCATACATGAGAATTTTGCATTTCTTTAATACCAAGTGAATATCATTGATTAAAATGATGAATAGGAGTGGCCCAAGGATTGATCCTTGAGGTACCCCATAAGTCATTTGTTTAGGTTGTGATGTTGATTGATCGTAGCAAACAAACTGCTTTCTATTGAATAAATAATCTTAAACCAGGCAAGCGCTGTATTTTGTATGCCATAGCATCTTAACTTGTCAAGCAGTGTTTCATGATGGACCGTATCGAAAACTTTGCGTGCGAATAAATAATGCGCCTGTGCAGCGACTCTGTTCTATATTATTTCAGATGTGTTCAGTGAAAAGAGCTGCTGCATATTGAGTTGATCATTCTCCTCTAAACCCGAACTGGCTGCAAGATAGAAGGTTGTTACGTTCTAGGTAATCTGAGAGTTGTCGATGCACAAGTTTTTCTAGCACTCTAGCTAGGACGTTTAATACAGAAATAGATCTGTAGTTATCAAAGTTGGACTTTTCACCAGATTTGTGAATCGGAGTCAGTCTTGCGCATTTCTCGCTGCTCGGAAATGATCTGATCGTAAACTATGATTTACTAGAAAATATAAAATTGCCGCGATTTGTTCACCACCATCTCTTATCAGTTGGGCAGACAGGTTCGGTATGTGCGGAATTTCGGAAGAATTTCGTTTGCGTGCTTCTAGGCTGTTATATTCAGAAAGATTCTTATTCATATTCTTGTACAAATGGGAGAAGGATCTAATTCTGCAGTGAAAAGATAATGTCAAAGCCTGTTTGGTAAGCTTACATTGTTTGGCTTTGAAAGGCCATTTTTGTATTACATAATTACTCTAGGCTTTTTGTAGCTTTTTACTTTATAAAATCAGTAGGTACACAACTAGGCTTTGCCATCAACTGTAATACACATGATATGAAGTCCCCAGTGCAACTTAAACCGGATTTGCATTGTATTAATTTTGACTACAGACGTGTGCACTTTGTTCTTTCCTATTGGTGATAACAGTTTTGTGTTGTCTCTGAAGAGGCGGTACACATGTTTCCTGACGTTATTTACTCAAGTATTTCATAGCAATGAAGGCACATTAGCTTCCTTAAGTGGGCATTCCCTCAATATATATAATTTCTTGCAGGTACTGTTCTATGACTTATTACTGACTTAAAAACGAAGAGGTTTCCAGTTGGAAGCATTAACTGCGGCGAAAAATAGGTGGCCGCAGTTTCATTCTTTCATATTGCTTACTATTCTTTTTGGCCTCATATAGTGCCTCCCCCGGCAAACTCATTGTTATGAAAATTTCACTGGAAATTGCATATACCTTTCAACCCAAGCCAGCTAAAACTAACTGGGATCTATGAACTAATTTCCACAGAGTATTTGTATTAGACTGTTCTTCCTCGTGGTTTCAGTGTAACTAGCAAAATGACTAATGCTTTACTCGACTCAATACTTGCTCTATCAACAACACTGCAAAAGATATAACACAAAAAGTTGTGCTACTAGAACCAACAGAAAAGCAGGGAGATCAAGAAGTTCAAATGCTCATAGCTAAAAGCAAAGTCATAACAGGAATAAATAGTGATTCTGCCTTCCAGATCAACAAAACAAAATATTAGTGTTCAAAATTTAGCATACGCTTCAGCTTCATCTGATGCATTCTACTCAGAAGCATCTCCCTCTTGTTCAATTGCAACTTCTGGTTTGGCTAGATCTTCAGCTGGGATCTTAGCATCTTCAGCTGGGGTCTCAGAATCTTCCTCGTGGCTTTCTTCGCCTGTAGGAGGTATATCTTGATCCTCAGTCAAGGCTTCTTCATCTTCAGCTGGAGTCTCAGAATCTTCCTCTTGGCTTTCTTCGCCCATGGGAGGTTTGTCTTGATCCTCAGTCAAGGCTTCTTCATCTTCAGCTGGAGTCTCAGAATCTTCCTCTTGGCTTTCTTCGCCCATGGGAGGTTTGTCTTGATCCTCAGTCAAGGCTTCTTCATCTTCAGCTGGAGTCTCAGAATCTTCCTCTTGGCTTTCTTCGCCTGTAGGAGGTTGCTCTTCATCCTCAGTCAAGGCTTCTTCATCTTCAGCTGGTGTTTCATCATCCTCAGCTGGTGTTTCTTCATCTTCAGATGGTGCATCTTCATCCTCATCCTCAGCTGGAGCTTCCTCATCTTCAGATGGTGCATCTTCATCCTCATCCTCAGCTGGAGCTTCCTCATCTTCAGATGGTGCATCTTCATCCTCATCCTCAGCTGGAGCTTCTTCATCTTCAGATGGTGCATCTTCATCCTCATCCTCAGCTGGAGCTTCTTCATCTTCAGATGGTGCATCTTCATCCTCATCCTCAGCTGGAGCTTCTTCATCTTCAGATGGTGCATCTTCATCCTCATCCTCAGCTGGAGCTTCTTCATCTTCAGATGGTGCATCTTCATCCTCACCTTCAGCTGGAGCTTCTTCATCTTCAGATGGTGCATCTTCATCCTCACCTTCAGCTGGAGCTTCTTCATCTTCAGATGGTGCATCTTCATCCTCACCTTCAGCTGGAGCTTCTTCATCTTCAGATGGTGCATCTTCATCCTCACCTTCAGCTGGAGCTTCTTCATCTTCAGATGGTGCATCTTCATTCTCAGCAGGAGTTTCTTCATCCGCAGACATTGCTTCTTCATCATCAGCTGGGTTGTCTTCATCGTCATCATCTGATTCTTCATCTGCCTCCTCCTCGGAAGGATCTTTCTCAATAAAGTCTGAGAATTCTTCATCTGGGATGGCATCTTCGAAGGAGTCTTGATCGTCAGAATTAGGCTTATCCGCAGCGTCATTGGCAACTGAGTTCCCGCTTTCTGGGGTAGCTACGGCAGTCTCAGTATCTTTCGCCTGGGCCTGGAGCTCATCAGCAACCTTTGTTTCTACAGGATCTGCTGCGACATTTTCAGCACTTTCTATGGCAGACTTTTCCTCTACGACAGTAGGAAAATATATAAACAAGGACAAAGGAGAGAAATCCTAAATCTATAAATGTAGCTATGAATATCGTAGCCTTCCGTCCTTCCTCGTTGAGACCTAGTTTCACAGCATCATTTGTGAATGTTTAAGTCCCATTCAATTTTTCAACTACTATAAAGGCAATAGCTATTGAATTAAAGTTAAGAGTCTATTTGAAACTTCTCAGTGTTCATTTTATGAATAACGTCCAACGCAATACTGCGTTTCACAGAGCAAAACCATTGAAGTTTTACCTAGAAGATTCGCAGTTGAGGGAAGAGAGCAGGGTTGTAGCAAATTTTCGAAAGCTATCTATTTGAAATCTCGTAAGAGTTGTGTCCTTACTTCACCCTTCAAAATAGAAAGAACCATATTTACAAACTTTGACATCAAAGAAGACATGCGTTGTTTTCGCTGCTTGTATTTGCTAGCGTTTTACTTACCTGCAACTGGAGCCCCTATTGCCAAACAGGCAAAGGCAATGACAAGAATAAGAGCAATCTTCATCTTTGAATCTTGTTGACTTGCGCTAGAAGTTCTCAGTCAAGTTCAGTACTCCTCTCGTAGGCAGATGAAAATGCTTTCTAATTACAGCAAAGATGCTTTTATGTAATACGGCTGCCAATTTGCATGATAATTGTTGTCAATGCCTGTGTACGTCCCATCAAACAATAAAACTTCCTCAACTTCATTTCAAAGGGGTAAACACAACAGACAAAGGTCTTCCGTTGTTCTGAGTATCAATTCTATAAAAACTCCAGATTCAGTATAATTGAAAAATCAATGGAGAAGGCAATTTACATTGTGCATTTTTCTGCGAAGACTCTTGTGAAATTCAATACTTAGGGCCTGTTCATATGAGCCCGCTTACCGAGACAGCTCACTTAGCGAGATGAATTTCAGATTCTGTTCATATGAGGAAATTCCAGCCCGCATACCGGGATGGAATTTGTCACGTGATAAGATCATTAATGTTTTGTGAAACTGGGCATGTGCAGTAGATACTTTTTCAGCCCGCTAAGCGGGCTGGAGTTTTCATGTGAGAGAATTTTCAGCCCGCTTACCGAGATCTCGGCAGTGCTCTTGCGAGATCTCACTTAGTGGGCCAGCCCGCTTTCTCATATGAACAGAAACCACATTTTGTATAGGAAATGAGGGCTAGGTGGGATTTCGCTAAGTGAGCTGGCTCGCTAAGCGGACTCATATGAACAGACCCTAAGACCATGCTGCCACCTTTTCAAAATTGTTGTATTCGTCCTATTCAAAACACTTGTGTGTGCTAATCTATTTTCATAGCAATATAAAGCTCGATACGTAAGACGAGTTGCTCATGCATATGCAAGGAGGATTGAGGGAATCGCGACTGGGTAATATGGGGGTATTAAATCTCCCAATTGCTAATAGGCGGAGAGTTTCGAGTAAATTTTGCTTGCAAGGAGAGCGAATTCAAGCAGTAGGTCTGTGCTCTGTCTTAAATCTCACTTTCTTGTTCACTCAACGCTGCATATGATCTGAACTTTCTGACATCTTGTCCTGCTCTCTCATTCTTGTTCTCTGTCATTCCTGCGCTTTCTTTTCTTTGCCGCACACATTGCATTGTATAAGGTCAAGTGTCTCGATGTCGTCCTTTTCACGTGTTTTTACATAAGGAAATATTACAAGTATTGAAAACTTTCACATGCATATAGGTGATTTCGTTTGTTTTTTTCAACTTAGAACTAGTGCATCTTCATATTTAGAAAGGGTGCTTCCCAAAGATATACAGAGCGTGGATTTTAAAAATTTTTCCTGGGGCATCGCTCCTAGACCCCCGTTCTACATTATCCCACTTCACAGCGGCTACTATACTTTTCTGCAAGCAGTGCAAATTAATTTGAAAGCTTGATATCATATTGGAAAATTGTAGGCAAAAATGTAGAGTACCGGTCCAAGAGAATAGATGTATCAGTGTTCTAAATTCATAGGTTCAATCCATATAATTCAACCCTTGAGTTTTAAAGGGTAAATACAGCAAGTTGGATTCAGCCGTTTTCGTATCGTTGCAAGTTAATAATTTTAAGTAACATGTGTGTTGATCAAGTACAGCTTTAGTCTCCACCCCAGCCTTCTGCGAGGACTGCTTCGCAAAGTCCCTGGACAGTATAAACCATAGCAGAGAAACCCAGTGACATAGAGAGAGTGAACAGTCACTCAGTACATGTGAAAGGTCTGATGCTTTAATCAAATGAGTTTGTCATAGGCCAAGATTTTATTGACAGCCCAGAGTATCTTACAACATAAACCGAGCAGAAAAAGCATTGTGTGACATTTAATGAACCCTTTAATTAGCGCCTAGGAAGAAACTGCATAAGTTTCTAACACAATGGAGGATCCAGCCATAACTGGATCCAGCCATAACTGGCTTGGATGGATAAAGTAGAAGTAGGAAACAGTACCCTATTCATTCTATCTAAAGTACACAAAACAAGAGTTGCTGATACAGTTAATCTGGTTCAAAAGTTCGCAAAAAATTGATAGGATATTGAAGACGGCTATGAACATCAGCTGTAAATGTATGGAATTGAACAGGTGGCAAATGCAACAGCCAGTTCGCCTTTTAGCTTCGAGTGATGTAAAACCAATTTGAGCTTGGAAAAGGCACTTGACTCTTCTCGAAAATGTCAATAAAGGAAGCCACAAGGCTTCCATGCTGTGAGAAAGTGCACCACGGACTGCGAAGAATATTCTTGAAGGCCCATTAGGCAGCGGTATGGCAGGATGAGCAGTGCCCCCTCCAACGATAATTTGCTGAGATTGTATTTCGAGAGGTGCTTAATAGTTACTTTATTTCACGACACAGTGCTCCCTCGCCCCCCCCCCCATCCCCCACAGCCAAACTGAATCAGCTGCCTACGGAACTAAGAAGAGCAGAGTAGTGTCTGTCTTACTAACAAGTAGAAGAGTTGTTCTAGGTTTCTACCATTGGCATTTTCAATTTCCCTCTTAAACTAGAGATTTTATTAGTTAAAGTCAGCATAAATTCTTTATGCTTGTAGTCCGCTAAAATATGGTTCAGGGGGGGTATCACCATCAAATCTCTATACCACATGTTACTAGACTCCGGCTCGAGGGCCACACTTGGCCGGCGAACAAATGGTATCTAGCCCGCAAAATACTAGAAGCTTAAAATTATCTTTTAATCATTAAGTTCTTTCCTCTTTTCGACGTGGAAGCATGTTGTAACATATAAATTGCCTGCCAGTAAACGGCAAATGATTTCAACCAAATGCAACTTTGGAAAGCTCTTCTTTTCAATTTCTCCCCTTAGAACGGCAGTTTAAGTCATACCCTATAACAAATTATTTTTCTCCGACGTCGGTTTTACTTTGGTTAAAGTGACGATTCACTTAAAGTTGGAAAGATTCTTATTTCGTAAGTGTCCCCTGGGGTCAATAGCCTCTCGCGTTTGATAGTTTAACATCATTTGATATCTATTCATTCTAGAATAAATAGCAATGTTGATTTGAATTATGACTGTAGGCTGCTAGCAAACCATAAAATTGTCCTTGATAAACAAGGACAGGGCAATGCTAACATTTTGCCGGGATCAGCCTTACCCCTTGTACGCAAATATAAGCTTTTCATCGATGGGGTCATTCATTTAGTACGTACACACGAAGGGGGAGGGGGGTCAAGCAAATGCGTACGAATGCGTACAAAGGGGGAGGGGGTTGACATATGAAGTACGTACGCAAAGCAAAAACTTATCTACTTTATGCACACATCCTGCAGTATTTTCATTTGCAAAGGACCTTTTACAGATATTTACTTAATGTAGTACATATTCAGTTGAGATTACTTTTAGTACAGCAGTGTCAAACATCGCCCACAGGTCGAATCAGTCAATGTGGTCTGCTAGGAATTTTAAATAAACTGAAACCTAGCAATATTTGTCCCATTGTAATAGCAGCATTTACTAGTGGCATTTACAAGGCTGAATACCCAGTTTTTCACCGTTGTCTAGCGTGCCAGATAGGAAACATGCGACGAGTTATGTATATTTGAAAGCCCCTATTACCTAGCCCTCTCGGGTTCCGTAAACCTACCCGGTCATTGTGGCGCCATATTATACCCTATGTGGCCCTTGGGCCAAATGAATTTGACATCCCCTGTTCTAGTATAATGCTGTTTTGTCTGAGCAATATTATAGATTTTTCATGAAATACATTTGGAGTGATCATTTCAATGTCTCGTGAATGCCTAAAAAGTCTTTCTCCGTGGTTTTGGCTGTCTAGAAACTTTCTTTTAGAGATGAAGGGGGGGGGTCAAACAACCAAGAGTACGTACACAAAAGGGGGGTGAGAATCAAGCGTACGTGTGCGTATGAGGGGGGAGGGATCAAATTTTAGCCAATTTAGAGCGTACGTACTAATTGAATCACCCCGATCCTACTGTAAATGCTTCATGAAGGAATAATAACGAGTTAGTCAGAACCAGCTGTATGCCTCAACCACACAATGCTCTCTACTAAAAATTACAGGGGTACAAGTATTACCTATATTGGATATTATGTATAATTATAAAGTTATTATACTCATAAACATTGCACCACCCCCTCCCTCAATTATGGGTGTTCCTAATCATAGTTTACTGCGAAAGCAGACCTATTAGTTTCCGAACAAGAACCTACTCTCCAGTCCAAAATGGATGTTCGTCGGCAGGGGACGTCTATTCCGGACTGGAGAGTAATAGAGCTATATTGAAACATCAGTTTCACTCTGAATCGGATATGTGGCCACTGTGAAATCGCTAGACTTTCGTCAAAACCCAAGGCTATATTCCCACATATATGCTTTTGTGAATTTTTAATAAAAACTTGTATAGTATTCCATAAGATAGACCCCCAGACTATCGATTATATTTTCACTTCAAGGGGCTAATCCGAGGATTTACGATATGGCTAGGGAGTTAGCATCAGATTTGCCCTTGAGTGGTTTAAATCATGTCTAAGTAATGGTGAGAAAATAATATGCCAAAGAATTCCTCGAAACAGAATACACTTTAAAGAGTTCCTTCTAAAGAAAGGGTGATCTTAATTTCCAACTCAAGTATGGGTCAAAGACCGAAGAAAATTGAAATCACACACATGAAGAAAGGGTAATAGCCCCCTGTATTCCTACAGAGGATTTTTGAGCAATTTTTGCTCGAGAGGAGAATGCAGTCGTATAGAGACATACCTTAAGTCTGTGAACAAGACAGCAGATGCCCACGCTCAATTATGTAGTCTCATTCAGCCCAGGCCTCCCAGCGAAAAGCTTCTAATTCTTCTACGAATTTAAGCAATATTTACCATTTTTATGCATGCCAATCTCATGGAATTCGTGCCATTTCATCCTACTTTTTGTGAAGTTTCATGCTATTATATGCTACATACTCTTGAGCACCGAATAATCGACCCCCCAACTAATTATTGAAATTCTTTCCACCCCCAGGAATCTAATCTACCCCACCCCCGATCTACTAGCTTTGAATATTCTCTTGGTGAAATTGTCAGACCTCCTATCCAAAATTTACGGATTCTTTTATGAATTTATGCCTGTTCTCTACCATATTTTATGCACATTTATGCTACAGTCTCAAGTAATGTATGCTATTTCATGATAATATCTCTTAAATTTAACAATATTTTATGGAACCCAAGCAGTATTTTATCAAACAAGTTGATTTAAGTTGTGCCATCTGTGGTAAGAGGCTTGAAGCTAATGCGTTTGAAAGTGAAAGAGACAAACAAACAACCACGTAGAAAAAGGAAAACAAACCAGCAATTAGGAATGACTGCAATAAAAGAATGACTACAGGTACTCTTAGGTTCCCAATAAACGGGGGGTCATAATAGTAGGGGGGGTCGGAAAATTAATAAGCGCCCCGGGACGTTTATTAGGTACCTAAGAGTAAACAGGGACGTGAATTGAGGGACATTGTGGGGTGTGAAGAGCTCAAAATTCCGACTGACAAAGGGCCAATTATCATTCTGTATGAAGGCCAAACTTTGGTGAACACTTACTATTGCATACTATCAACGTTCACTACGAAAATTTACTGTTACAAGGCAGGCCTGCAAACAGCTGAACAGGATTGTGATTATGTAAAAACCAAATTCAGAGTCTAAAACTATTGCATGTCAAAAGCTTTCACCAATGGATCAACAGACTTTGTGGTAATGTAATGTAATAATTATGGTCCTTAAAACTGAGGGTGCGGGGGCTTGTCCCCAGACCAATATTTGAGGTAATGGCCTCTAAAACGTTGGAAATTGCCCCGTTAGAAAATAGAATGTTCTTGTTTTCATCCTTGAATTTCATACCGAGAACCCAATCAGAAAAAATTGTATCATTCGCCAAAATTGAATTAATGACTCAAATGAACTGGAAACACTTGTCGGGAAACGTAAGTCTTAAAATCTCAGGGCAATTGGAAAATTTAAGTCTTTGGCTTCGAATCAAAATGCTTATGAATACATGTCGTGTGAATAGCTTTTTTATTTTGAAGAAATGCTCTTTTTCTTCTTTTTTGCACGCCTGCAAGAGAATGAATCCCCTTAAAGATAATCTGATCTCGTCTTCATATAAAGTTGCACAACACTGAGTTATCATGCAGGGGGTTATTACCATTTCTCAACATCAATTCTCAGATCCTGCTTACACAAGTACAGCTCTACTCTGCCAGTATCTCTTCAGGGATACAATATGGAAAATATATTTCTTCAGCTCAACGCCTAAGAAATTTTATGCTAGCTTATACCCAGTTACTATACTTTAAGCCGAAAATTTTGTGCCTTTCCTTTTTATGCTGTCTGGAAGGCCTGAATTGTTTTTCCCAGGGACACTTTCCCACCCCTCACCCAATTTACCCAGCACTCAGGAGTAGTTCGTTTCTTATCCACAATCCGATCTAAGCCATACTTCTTCTAGCAAGAGGACTTAATGCAAAAGAAAACAAGAACCTGAATATGAAAATGCCAAGCAACATTTATGTATGGTATCATTGTTCATATTCAGTCAGAGCCTTTTGAAAGATGAGACAGGGATAAAAATGGCCTTTTGATTAAAACAGTTATGAAACTTTGCTAATTTATACTCAAGTCACTAAGCCTTATACTTAAAAAAAGCATGCTGCACTCAAAATATTATGTTTTTTGCCAAATAGGGGGCCTGTTCAAGACACAACCAAGGTTCCAAGGTATGCAATGATTGACTTGTGGACACTACCCATGGTCTTATTAGAAATTGAGGGGAGAAAAAGAAACAATAGCAAATTTGAATGCTCATCAGTAATAAAAAGTAACTTCTAAACAGGAAGCAAAAACAGTCCTGTTTTGCAGATCAAAAGAACATAAGTTTATTGTTCTGAATGTAGCTTAGGCTTCAGCCTCTTCTGATGTATCCTCCTCTGGTTCAGTTGCATCTTCCTCTGGTTCATCTGCATCTTCCTCAGCTGCATCTTCCTCAGGTTCAGTTGCATCTTCCTCTGGTTCAGTTGCATCTTCCTCTGGTTCAGTTGCATCTTCCTCTGGTTCAGTTGCATCCTCTTCTGGTTCAGCTGCATCCTCTGAAGCATCTTCAGCAGAGTCACTGACATCCTCTTCAGGGGCATCCTCCTCAGCTACAGGAGCATCTTCTGCCTTATTCTCTGTGGTATCTTCAGCTGGAGTCTCAGCATCTTCTGCTTTACTTTCTGTGGCATCTTCTACTGGGGTTTCAGCATCTGCAGCTGGAGTCTCTTCATCTTCTGCCGGGGTCTCTTCAACTTCAGCCTTACTTTCTGAGGCATCTTCAGCTGGGGTCTCAGCATCTTCAGCTGGGGTCTCAGCATCTTCAGCTGGGGTCTCAGCATCTTCAGCTGGGGTCTCAGAATCTTCAGCTGGGGTCTCAGCATCTTCAGCTGGGGTCTCAGCATCTTCAGCTGGGGTCTCAGCATCCTCAGCTGGTGTTTCCTCATCCTCAGCTGGTGTTTCCTCATCTTCAGCTGGTGTTTCCTCATCTTCAGCTGGTGTTTCCTCATCCTCAGCTGGTGTTTCCTCGTCTTCAGCTGGGCTGTCTTCAACGTCATCTGATTCATCATCTGATTCGTCATCTGCCTCCTCCTCAGAAGGGTCATTCTCCATAAAATCTGAGAATTCTTCATCAGGAATAGCATCCTCAAAGGAGTCTTCGTCTTCAGAGGTAGATTCATCAGCAACGTCATTTGCTATGGAGTCTGCATTTTCTGGGGTGGCCACAGCAGTCTCCGTATCTTTCTCTTCGGCTTGGGGCTCATCAGCGACCTGTGTTTCAATTGGGTCTGCTGCAACATTTTCAGCACTTTCAACGGCAGATT